>JAMPIV010000831.1:15000-297500 GCA_024509875.1 Oreohelix idahoensis | reverse complement strand
GATTCCAAAACCTAGCAATGGGGCGACTGAAAAGAAGCAGCTTTATCCACCAGGCCAAGCGATTTCGTAGACAAACCTCAGACCTGCCTGAAGTTGACAGCCCCCTAAAGTATGTGCCAGAACAAACCCCTTGGAGAGAGGATCCTGGACTACCAGTACACATCCAGACAAAAGTGAAAGGAATATTCGACAGGGAAATGAACGGTGCACAATGTGGGGGGGGCCAAGCACTTCAGTCCAGAAAACTGCCAGGTATACAAGTCCTACTTTCTGAACTGTGCAACCAGCGCAGGGTCGCCATGCAGTGGATACCGTCTCATTGTGGAATACCAGGAAACGAGAGAGCAGACGGACTGGCTAAAGAAGGTGCTGCTGGCGAGCAACCAGATGTACCAGTTACGTACCATCAGAAGAAAAAGATGATCAAATCAATCAGAAAGCCACCAACACCAACACAGGATGACTACCAAGCTATTGTGACAGTGCCATCTTGAGATCTGTCGTTCTCGGCGCTGGCCCCATCTGGTCAGCCATATTGTCTCTGTGATTTAGTGCCTTTTCATCACGTTATCTTCAAGCAGATTTATTACAAGGCCATAATAACGCCTACAAATTAGTTGTGTTTTTGCTCTAGTTGTGTAAATCTGTGTTTTCATGCATTCTGGAGCAATAATCGCGTGTGTTATCTGTGTGGCGCAGATTAATACGCGTATCGCGCAGTAAGTTGAGTGGTTAGGCCAGGGCTTATAAAAGGGATAGCAAGCGGCGAAACTGGTCTATTTTTGAGAGAGCCGCCCAGAAGAGAACAGACGAGCTTAGACAGAGCCAAGCTGTAAATGTCTTGAGCACGTGAGTTAATTTAAATTAGCATTAGTTTTCTAGGATTCTGAAATTATATCGATGTGGCTATTTTAATGTTTAATGAGATAAATAGGTAGATAGATAGATGTGAAAGTTTAAGAGCGATTATTTCATTCTTCAGAAAGGCAGATATAGTGTGAGGCTATTTCACTGGAATTTAGATAAGATTAACGATAGCAAGATAGCAGCCTCGTGGTGATAAAAAGCGACGCCAGCGAGTCGGAATAACACGCACCACGTGGTAAATGTTACGCCAGGTGACACGCTGTGTATTTAGTTCCAGTTTGGTTTAAGTCGAGAATAATTATATTTTATTTCTTTAATGTAAAAGTATTGAGCGTATTTCACGATGATTGATTATTCTACTGTTTATCTTTAGTGGTTACTTTGAAGGGAGAATAGTCATTTAGATTTCTGGTGAGATGAGAGCCACTCCTTGGTTGCGTAAGGCAAGTTGAGACAGGTGTTTCTCTGTTTGCTCCTGGGGGAGCATGGAAACACCAATGCGGCTGGTGTCCACCACAAGTCAACAGAAGCATTTTTATGCTATTACAGTGGTTGTTTCTGTAATAATGTGTTTCATGTGATGAGTTCCCAATCTCATCAGGGGTCGTATATGACACGCTTGTGGCCAGGCGCACCAGTCGTCACTTACGACCCGTTCAGAGTGCAGGGACGAGTATTGATGTGGGTCGGTTGAGAGGTAGTAGTTAATTCTCATTATTGAGATTATTTGTTGTACATGTATTGAAGAATATTATTTTATGTCCAGTTGATTATTATTGTTATGTGAACATGGTTTGTGAGAGCACGTGGGCGTACTTGGAGATGTATATTTCTCTTCTCCGCTCCTTAGGGAGCATGGGGCCACCGGTGTGGTTTGTCTCAGCATGAAGCATTCAGATGCTCTTGCAGTAGTGGTTTCGGTAGCAACCTATGTTACCCGGTGCGATTGCCAGCCTCATGCACAACACCATACTAGTCGCATTGGACGACACGCATGAGTGTGTGAGATAGTTGATGATATCAGGTGGGCGCATGTTTTCTGTATGGTAAGTGTTATTATCCATGCTATTGATGTTCACTTAGACATTGTTTTATTTATTGTTTTTCAGACAGTCTATGAACACTGACTGGGTGTTTGATTGTTTGTTTGGTGTTCGGTTCTGTTCGGTAGAATTAAATGTTGATCTGCATAAGGCTTTGGGTTGCTTGAATTGTTAAGTCTGCTGCTGAGAGGGTTGCAAGCAACCAATAATTGCAACCCCTGTCAAACGATCCTTTATAAATTTTCTTAGTGCACGGGTCTTGGGTTGTGTGAGGTACATCTAGCACCCTGTCACAAGTGGCGTGTCGTCGGCAGGATTGACAGACAGCACGCACGCAGTGAAGCAAAATTGGACTCTTCAGCAATTCAGGTGGAGCAGAGCAGCAACAGCCGAAACAGTAGAACACCCAGTTCAGTGCAAGGCGAGGGACGGGATCATCCAGTTTGTCAAGATTTCTAGTCAACTCTACTAGCAACAAGATGGCGGCACGCAACAACACACGTGCTGCTAGTAGAACTGATAACGAAGATGTGGGCTGAGGTGGATGGACCCTGTAGTAGGGCTGGATCGTCAACCAGAAACGAGTACAGTACATCGTCGGTACTACTCACAATAGAGCAGTGCGGTGCTTTGGGGGAGACGCACGGGTCCTACGGCCGAGGAATATGTCAGAGAGGGTGAGAGCTGCCTGGAGAGTAGGGATGATGAGTAAAAGAGGACCAGGCAGATGTTAAGTACTCCTTGACAGTGTGGACCCCAAGTGTCCACAGGGAGAGCTGAGGATTCAGGCTGATGGACGGTGACCCAGAAGCAATGCTATACATTCCATTCTTGGGGTGTATGGGGAGCGTCGGAGCATCCCTAGAAGTAATGGCCGCGTTCTACTCTACCCGTGGCCAGGCAAGGTGCAAGGTGAGTCTCTTTGGGAATTCTCCCATCGCATTCACGAGGTGTTTGAAAGTGTTGTAAGGGCACAAAAGCAGAACAACGTCACTCCTTTTGCGCCATCCTTTCTTCGTGACCAGTTTTGCTGCTTGTCTGAGAGATGACCTACTAAGAAAGCGCTTGCAAAGGAAAATGATCATCAAAGGAGCGCTACAGCATCGTTTCACGTCGGTGAGGGACTATGCCCTACGGTTTTTGGAGGACTGAACCCACTTCTGGGCTGGTGTGTTGCCAGTGTCGAAGCAGCTTTGGGGGCTGGTGTTGCCAGTGTGAAGTGGCAAGAACACAGAGACTGTGTGTCAGATACGCATGAATTAAACGCAGAAGTAGAGCGGCTGAGAGCATAGCTGGCTCAATTAGAGGCTAAAAGTGATGCGATGTCTCAGGAGCCGGGGAGACGTACCAGGACAGTTTCGTTGTTTTAGATGCAGAGAAACTAGGCCACGTACAGAATCGATTAAAGTCCACAGGCGTTTATAAACTAGACCCCTTGTGGCTGGGAGTAGTTCAGGTTGCTAGAAGGGGAGCAGAATGACTCAAAGATAAAGATGGTTGGTGGTCGACCGGAGTGTGTGAGTGTGAGGTGTAGCATTATTGCAGGGAAGAAAAGTCAAAGGCGGCCAGGGATGTAAGGGTAGCAGGAGGCGACCCAGGGCACCGAGGAAGCCTAGGAAAATAAGATGCTTCAACTGTGGAGACCTTTTCGAACCAACATGGCAGCCAAGTGTCCCCAGGGCCCAGCTTCCTAAGCGATGTTTCCATTGTAAGTCCCCGGACCATTTGATATCGGTTTGTCCATCAAAGAGCCCCCCCTCTAGGCGTACCAACACATCTAGATTGCCGTCACAGTGCAAGCCAAGAGATGGCCGTGGCAACTGTCTACCATAAGGGCGCCAGGAAAAGTGGTCGACATTTAGAGGAAAAGACTCATCTAAAAAACTCGTTGAAGGACACGGTTCCAGGCTACGAGGGGGCGCACGTAAGAGCAGAGCCACCGTTGCAGAGTTTTGCAGCAGTCCGGAAAGAGAGATGTGATAAGCTGTCATGGTCTACTCCACTACAGGCCGGAGAATTGGTGAAGAAGAGAATGCACAACGCCGAGAGATCCGAGATGCGTGAAACGTGGTCAGAAGCCGAGTACGGTGTAGTTCGTGCTCCCACAATGACAGGGGGTCCATATATTTCATCAAACGAACAGGACAGAGCGAAGTCCGAGCATTAGAGTCACCGGCAACTTCCCAGTTATACGTTTGAGACGAAGTGAAGGGATAGCTGAAACCATTCATTGCCAACTACAGGATGGTGGACGTGAGGTACCTCGATATAAAAGAATCCAGATTTGGAGAATATGACGGGGTTACATGCGTACATGACTGGATGATTCAGTGCTGATCGTAGGTCGACAGTGAATCACTCCTAGGTGATTTGTTTGCTCTGATTTAGTGTAGTGACCCTTGTCGGGCCTGGACGGTTCGTCGGCACACAAAAGTTTGTCGTTCGGGACGACAACAAATATGGTAGCGCCAGCTTCTATTCTCGGACGCTGGCCACATTTATTCGAATAGATTTACAAATTTGATTCGGGAATATCCCAGCTTTTGACATTAAGCGCCATCTTGAGATCTGTGTTATCGTTCTGGTAATTCGTTAAGCTGTTGGGGTACACAGATTAGATTATTGCCCAGTGCAGTTAATTGTTGGATCAGCGGCCTATCAGATATTGTCTCTGTGGTTTTAGTGCTTTTTCATCACGTTATCTTTCAAGCAGATTTATTACAAGGCCATATAATAACGCCTACAAAAATTAGTTGTGTTTTTGCTCTAGTTGTGTAAATCTGTGTTTTTCATGCATTCTGGAGCAAATAATCGCGTGTGTTATCTGTGTGGCGCAGATTAATACGCGTATCGCGCAGTAAGTTGAGTGGTTAGGCCAGGCTTATAAAAGGGATGCAAGCGGCGAAAACTGGGCTATTTTTGAGAGAGCCGCCCAGAAGAGAACAGACGAGCTTAGGACAGAGCAAAGCTGTAAATGCCTTGAGCACGTGAGTTAATTTAAATTAGCATTAGTTTTTCTAGGATTCTGAAATTATATCGATGTGGCTATTTTAATGTTTAATGAGATAAATAGGTAGATAGATAGATGTGAAAGTTTAAGAGCGATTATTTCATTCTTCAGAAAGGCAGATATAGTGTGAGGCTATTTCACTGGAATTTAGATAAGATTAACGATAGCAAGATAGCAGCCTCGTGGTGATAAAAAGCGACGCCAGCGAGTCGGAATAACACGCACCGCGTGGTAAATGTTACGCCAGGTGACACGCTGTGTATTTAGTTCCAGTTTGGTTTAAGTCGAGAATAATTATATTTTATTTCTTTAATGTAAAAGTATTGAGCGTATTTCACGATGATTGATTATTCTACTGTTTATCTTTAGTGGTTACTTTGAAGGGAGAATAGTCATTTTATTTCTGGTGAGATGAGAGCCACTCCTTGGTTGCGTAAGGCAAGTTGAGACAGGTTTTTTTTCTCTGTTTGCTCCTGCTCGGGGAGCATGGAAAACACCAATGCGGCTGGTGTCCACCACAAGTCAAACAGAAGCATTTTTTATGCGATTGCAGTGGTTGTTTCTGTAATAATGTGTTTCATGTGATGAGTTCCCAATCTCATCAGGGGTCATATATGACACGCTTGTGGCCAGGCGCACCAGTCGTCACTTCCGACCCGTTCAGAGTGCAGGGACGAGTATTGATGTGGGTCGGTTGAGAGGTAGTAGTTAATTCTCATTATTGAGATTATTTGTTGTACATGTATTGAAGAATATTATTTTATGTCCAGTTGATTATTATTGTTATGTGAACATGGTTTGTGAGAGCACGTGGGCGTACTTGGAGATGTATATTTCTCTTCTCCGCTCCTGAGGGAGCATGGGGCCACCGGTGTGGTTTGTCTCAGCATGAAGCATTCAGGTGCTCTTGCAGTAGTGGTTTCGGTAGCAACCTATGTTACCCGGTGCGATTGCCAGCCTCATGCACAACACCATACTAGTCGCATTGGACGACACGCATGAGTGTGTGAGATAGTTGATGATATCAGGTGGGCGCATGTTTTCTGTATGGTAAGTGTTATTATCCATGCTATTGATGTTCACTTAGACATTGTTTTATTTATTGTTTTTCAGACAGTCTATGAACACTGACTGGGTGTTTGTTTGATTGTTTGTTTGGTGTTCGGTTCTGTTCGGTAGAATTAAATGTTGATCTGCATAAGGCTTTGGGTTGCTTGAATTGTTAAGTCTGCTGCTGAGAGGGTTGCAAGCAACCAATAATTGCAACCCCTGTCAAACGATCCTTTATAAATTTTCTTAGTGCACGGGTCTTGGGTGTGGGGTACATCTAGCCCCTGTCACACTATGAACAGATCAGAACAAATTGTCATTCTGCGCCTCAGAACAGGACACAACCGCCTCCGCAGCCACATGTATACAAAATTCAAGATTGGCAATTCAGCCATGTGTACATGTGGACAGGCACCCCAGACTGCGGAGCACATACTTCAAGATTGCCCCGAATATGATATATTGAGGCAAACCCACTGGCCCAGAGAAACAACACTGGAAGCAAAACTATACGGACCTCTGTATGAACTACAAAAGACAGTGAAGTTTATACAAGAAACAACATTGCAGATATAGACAATATATTTCAAGCGAACGAAAGAAGAAGAAGAAGAAGACGGGGGCATGGCCTGTTCTCAGCTGGAAAATTAGACTCTGATCTCTTCTTTTCAGTTGGTTAACTGGATCTTGAGGGTTTGGTTTAGCTTGATGTTTGAAGAATGGACGCCCTGTCTGGGAGGTAGCCCACTGGTTTAGCCATTCTTGGCTATAATTGTTTCTCAGGATCTGTTGGCAGGTTTGCAGTGTGGTACTTGATGGGAACTGGGGGAGTGCTGCTCCTCTTTTGGATAGTTTATCGGCTTTTTCATTTCCTGGGACTCCGACATGCCCAGGGATCCACTGGAGTGTAACTTCGACGCAATAGGACGTGAACAGTTGGTCAATTAATCTACAGATGTTATTAATATTAGGAGACATTTTGCTTTCTAGGGCTTGGAGGGCTGATAGTTTGACATAGATAGGATAGTTTGACATAGATATGATAGTTTGACATAGATAGGATAGTTTGATATAGATAAGATAGTTTGACATAGATGGGATAGTTTGATATAGATAGGATAATTTGATATAGATAGGATAGTTTGACATAGCTAGGATAGTTTGACGCACTATCTGGCTAATCTCTGCATCACAAGGTAGAAGAACGATTATGTTAAGTAGGGTAAAGATTTACACTGCGTGCTTTGGCCTGAGCGAATTATTGTTGATCAGAATCGACGTCATTGCACCCATAAGTATTCAATCTTCCTCAGCAAATGTCGAAAGGTATGAATGCTGATTGTTCCTGTTGCGCGCTGGTTGTATACACGTCGGATGCATCCTTTCATACATCCATCCATGCTGGTCTTACTTTTGATGCCAAATTCCAGCAATCTTAGCTTTGATTAGCATCAGTCAATTGCAGTGTCATTCTCTAATAGGCGATCATTAATTGCCTTCAGTATCTCTACCTTACCCATATCCTATGCACCTTCTTTAGAGGCTCTTGAAGCTAGACTGTCAGCTCTTTCATTGCCGCGTACCCCTGCATGACCAGGACAGTAGATCCATACCAGTTCCTGAAGACTCGAGGCGTCTAGTGAGTTTTTCCATTCATGCCGGGGCCATCTATTTTGGACCTTCCGTAGCATGGACTGTGAGTCTGATACAATAACTGACCTTGTTAATGAAGTTTCAGGCAGCCACCTTAAGGCTGCAGTAGCTGCCTCTACTCCAGTCTCATGCTGGAGATTGTTATCATGTAAGCCCCGCTATGTTCAGCGACAATTCTTCCTTTTACTCTAGCAGAGAAGCCCCACCCTGATCTCTCACCACGGATTACAGACCTATCAGTGTACACAATGGCATCATCATCACCAGCATAAACCATTTATCCGCTGATCAATTTCCAGCTCTACTCTCCCATTGGCCCAAGTTCTGCACTTTCTACCAAGGCTGATGATGAGTTGCTGGTAGTTCATCCAGTTCTCACCTGACTTTACTCCAATCTTCCCCCTTGAATATATTTTCATATGTGGTCACTTGTCTAATAGTTGCCTCTGCCTGCGCCATCCATGACATCATCCCTCTCTGTTCTTGCTACTTTGATACCAGCTATGTTCCCATGCACTGGGCTTCTTTTGCGAATTATTTCTAAATTTGTTGCAATGAAACATGCAGTAAACAAAATATATCCATCAAATCTGCGCTAAAACAGAGAGTGAGTGATAGGGACCCCGGGAAAGGGGGGGGGGGGGTGCTTCTTCGTACACTCAGACGTCAACTTGAATATTTTTTCAAAGAAAGCAGTGGACATCTTCATGCTATTTGCATCTCCATAGAGTTTTCCCCAAAAATGGAACTGTTGACGGCCATATGTGCTTTCTATGTTTCTTATATTTTGGGCAACTTTGAAGCAGACGTTCAGCAGTCATTTTATCAGTGCTACATTAACACTCATCAGTAGTTCCTATCTTTAGCTTGTTGAATAGATGGTATCTCAATCTGTTGTGGCCAACGCGGAGTCTGAATATTATCAAGGGAAACAATACCGGACGAAACGAGAAAATATTGCAACACTTTATCTTCATGAATCGGAAAATCGAAGATCAAGTGTGCCGTGAATATTACAATTCGAATACATGCGATGACGGTCGATTGACTCAAGATGTCTCCTTTACACGTCACGCTGTACACACGAGACCGACCCGTATGTCTTAATTGCTGACGTGACAAAAATCGATTGTCCGCACTATGACTCAGCAAATTCCTGAGTTTCCTCCACGCAGTCGCGTGCTTGTCAATGTGACATACAGTATTTGGAATGTTTTTTTCTGCTCGATATAGATGCGCATTATTTGTGCGTAAACAGATGAAGAATGTGTTTATCAATGTATGGTCTGTATTTTTGGTATTGTATAGATTAATTATCCTGTGTATGGCTATGTGGTGTTATTTAAGCCCCGTGGCATACTAGGGGGGGGGGGGGGGATGATAGGTAGAGGGCGGTCCGCCCCGTGGGACAGCCAGGGGAGGGTACCATTTGACACTATTATGACAGTATTTACAGTTAAAAAAAACTTGCAAGTTATTGTTATTGTTGAACAGGATCAACACCATAGCACTCTGGGCAAACCCATAGGTGTTCAGTCTCCCTCAGTATATGTTGAAGAGTGTGAATGCTAACTGTTCCTGTAGCTCACTGGTTATAAACACGATAGATGCACCCTCTCATGTTACATGTTCATCGAAGAAGCATGGTCCCAACACATGAGCTTTCCACAAACTACACCACACCATAATTTTTTGCGCTCCTTGCTGTTTTGCATAATCCACAAAATGTGCATTGCTTTGCGACCAGTATCGAACATTCTGTCTGTTAACCTCACCATTCACATAAAACAAAGCTTCATCGCTGAACAGCACAGAGTCTTCGGTGAAACGAATGTTTTCATCCAATTTATTGGAAAACCATTCACACATCTCAAGTCGTCTATCAGGGTCATCCTCTGTTAAGTGATGCAAGATTTGTAACTTGTACGGATGAAATTTGTGCTCTTTTAAGATACGACTGATGGTTGTTTTGGGAACACCCAGCTCCATGGATGTCCTGCGAAGTGATTTTTTGGGGCTAGTATAAATTTTAGCCATGACAAATTCTTCCGTTTCGGCTGATACATTTGGTCGTCCAGAACGAGGTTTGTCCATGATAGTGCCCGTTTCTTTGAACTTTTTAACCACCTTCGCCACCGTGGAAAAGCCAAGTGGAATCCTCCTTCCATGCAATTCGCTACCTGTAGACTTTCTTTTGAAGCCACGCCTATTTTTTTCAATTTTACATGCGCTAATGAGCGTTTACAAATTTTAGCACCTGACCGTCTTAACAAGAGGGGAGAGAAACCTGGGTGTTTACCTAAGTTCTCGAGCGAGCTGAGACGTCAATCGTCGATAGTGACAGATTAGACAGAGGCGCTCGTAGAGATAATTAGATTCTTTGAAGAGGGAAAAGACGGGCAGAACGTTGCAGTGTAACTGTTTGATGTCCGTGATCCCAGGGGACGTAATTCGTTTATCTACGGCAGGCGGAGATAATCAAAGAAGGCATGCTAGCATGGCCAGGTCTTTTTGCTGTCGTTTCGGCGTAGCGAGGTTCGTAGAATCCTTTACTTCGGGAGTGACTTATAGCAACCTTTAGTGAAAAAACACCATTTCTGTATAAATACTCCGTCCTCGTAAAGTCAGTATTAGAGTCACTCAGATATTCTTGGAGAATCTAGTATCGGGTCTTTGATGTTGACCTGTTTGGTCCTCTTGCTTCATCCAGAGAGAGTCCAAAACTATAAACAATAAGAATAATAATAACTGGACATACAAAATACCCAGATTTTGCATTCAATTTTATCAGCCCGCTGTGGCCAAATATATACATACAACATAAGTTTCCGACTTCTGACAATTGTGTTTCAAAGTGGATTTATCCAGGGGAATACATTGTTTCATAATCGGCACTCAACCCCAGAGAGAAAAACCGATAGGATATACCCTCATCAGCATTTTTGTTATTAACAGTTTACCAATCAGATGTTTCCTTTAACTACTGGAAGTACTGTCAACTGTCTACTGTGAACACTAGATCGTGGTTTATATTTTGCTACATGAACTATCTGATGTGACATTATCAAATCCAAAAAGCACCACCAAAGTAGGCGTTCCCCATTAGGAAAATTAATTATTCGTGGAGGAACTGGGGCTCACTTCGGAGAAGCACAACACTGGATTTTGATACATTCTCATTGATGTTTACGTTCAAGAGGTGTTAACCAACTAGTAGGTAAGCGAGATTATATGTGGCCACAGAATGACAGAGGAGAGAAAGAGGAGTGAATATTTTCTTTTTTTTTTTTGTATAATCGTTGTGCCTACTCTCCTTTTTTTTTGTTCACTAACCTGATTATTTTACTGGGATAGCTCAAGTAAAAACTTTGTTCTTTACTATACTGTCTATTCTATACCATAGTGTTAATCTTTGACCTTTTGGGTTATTTACCTCTTGCGGGATCTTTTCTCAACAGAGGGGAAGGCACTTATGGGGTTATTTTCATAATTCTGTAACCTATGATTTTATTGATTTCTATATGTTTGATGTTGTGAAGAGTTTAAGTGATAATAAACGAAACAAAAACTTAATTGTGTTGGTCAGCCCAATCTCCATTTACCGTAGTTTTCACGTTTGTGTGTCTTGTTGTCACATAACTCTGTGTGTGTGTGTGTGTGTGTGTGTGTGTGTGTGTGTGTGTGTGTGTGTGTGTGTGTGTGTGTGTGTGTGTGTGTAGATAACTTATAATTAACATTATAGGGAAGTGTGATAGATCGTCTTCTTCTAAAGATAGTCGTATATATATAGGCTGGACTAGAGAATTCACTCATTCCAGAGACAGGTCTTCACCTTAATCTATTCACTCGTGGAATCTATTCTAACACTTTCTTTCCCAGATAAACCCACTTTTTCTGTTCTATTCAGACGGGACCAAATAATTCTCTATACCTATCTAAATTTACGACATTGACCTTGCAGCCAGTTCCTCACACCAGTTAAACACCTCCTATAGTGTCCCATGTATGCTATTAACCATTTCCTGTCAGTCAGAGCCAGTTCTGTAAATGTCAATGTTCGTCCCAACCCAGTTGGCTGAATGGTGGCTACATTTGCTGTATAGATATGAAACAGCACCGGTGATAGTGAAGAACCCTGCGGTTTCCTGGGCAAATGCGCATTGTGTCTGATGTCCATGTTCACAAGCGAAATGCCACTGATCTCTCGGTTAAGACAGCTGCTATCCATCTTGTTAGCCAAGGGTTAACACCGCACGCAATTACACAGTTCATTAATGTTTCAAAGTTCACACTGTTATAACCATCCTCTAGGTCTATTGCTACAGCAACGGTTTCTTGTGTATCCTAGAACGCCTCGTTAATTTCATAGGCAAAATTTGCAGAGTTACCCATGTTAATTTCGTGGGCCTATAGCTTCCGAGACTATCAGGTAGGATATGTGCATTTTCTAGGTGATTCATTATTTTCCATGCTACTATCTTTTCTAATAGTTTACCGTAGACAATCTGCATTGTGATAATTTTATAGCTGCTGAGAAGTGTGCGGTCTTTACCAGGTTTAGGAAGTGGCAGTAGGTAACTGTCGTACAGATAGGTTGTGAGTTAATTTTGTCCCGTCTGAGTAGAGTGGATGGTGATAGATATGTCAGAAAAAGGTGTGAGAAATAGATTTCACGGGTGATAGTTTAAGGAGAAGATATGTCTCAGGAATGAGTAAGTTTCTTTATTCCAGCCTATCTATACGACTATAATTTAGTACAAGACAACCTTGCCCTCCTCATACATATAAATATAAGTTTAACTACACACACATACAGCTATGTGACAACAAGACACACCAACATGAAAACTACGGTTACTTGGGTATGGGTCTGACCAACACACAAAGTTAAGTTTCTTTTGTTGTTTATTAGCATTTAAACTTGACAAAATCAAAATATCTAAAGAAAGATCAAATAAAATCAGATTTACATACATATGAAATAGCGGAATAAATGTGCCCTCCCCATATGGAGAAAAGAACCCAAAAAGTTAATAACCCAAAGGTCGAAGGTTTGCACTATGTTACAGAGTAGACAGTAAAGTAAACAAGTTTCTACTATAGGCTACCCAATAAAGTTTACAAGTTTAAGCAAATCCAGTTTTGGTAAAGTCCCTGTAACAAAGAAAAATATTCACTCTCTCTTTCATACAGTGGCCACTCAATCACTCTTACCTCCTCTTGGTGATAACCCTTGGAATTACAATTTTTTCTGACTATATACAATGTCAGGTTTATTTCCCAAATTGGCCCCAGTCCATCCTCTAATAAATAAAAGAGCGACAAAGTCATGGTTGATAGCACGAAAGAGAAGGACAAATGAATGATGAAGAGGTAGAAGATTTTAAGGAGAAAAAGCAAAGAGTCATCAATAACCTCAAGGGCTTGGCAAGAGAAGCCAAGGACACAGTGAGGGAGGCCTTTGTGAGACAGGTGGGCACTGACAAAACACTACAGAAATTCTGGTGCTTACATCGCAGAATGAGTAGGAAAAGTACAAGCCAACCATTTCATAATATTCTCAGGTCGACATGGATAAGCCTGAAGACCGATGCCCACCAAGAAATTAAAGACCGTATCCTGGAAAGCGACAGAAGAGGTGACATATATGAGGTGAACGCCGAATCTGGTGTGGGTTTTTCCTGGATGAACAAAATGTCACCGCCAATAGTTGATATAGAAACGTGATCTTGGGGTTCACAGTTAAAAGAGGAAAATACTTCCAGTATTGGGAAACATCTGGTTGCTAAAAAATGTTACATATGATGAATGATGATAATCCTATCGGCTGGCTCTATGGTAGAGTGCCGATTCTGAAACAGCGTAAATTCTGGATGCTACGCTTGTCAGAAGTCGGGAATAAATGTTATTTTTTTTCACACCCCAGTGGGCTGATAAAATTGAAACATATTGCTGGGGTTGGTAAGTCCAGTTAAATTTACACGTTAAAATGTTTCTCATGTATCGTTGGCAAATACTTGCTCACCAATGAAATTGGTGACGCACAAGCCAAGAAAAGACAATAACCAATCAGTAAAAAAAAAAGAAAAAGACTGCTGGACGCCATTGATCTGCTAGGAATATATAAGAAACATTTACGGAAAAAATGCAACTATTCTATATAGCTACATATATGCACACAGACGGGGACAAGACGATCTCTTATCCACTCCGTCAGTCCTTATTAAATTTAAAAGGCAAACGGTGTCTTTAGCCTACCATATCGCCCGTCGCTAGCGCTGAGTTTTCAGGTCGGATGAGTTATGCGACTCTCCCCCCTCTTGCTCTCGCTTAACGATCAGCGTATAATGTCAATTATCACAAACTATCGCCGATCGTTAAGTAGCTATTAATTTGGTCGGCATCTGATAGTTTAGTCGTATGATATTAAATAATAGGCACTTATAATAAATACGCACAATGAAATAAAACGTGAATTCTTTTCTGTCACTATCAGTCGCGCCTAGCATTTAAATCAGTCAGCTAACCGTCTCTTCTTGTGTGAGAAAGCGTGTGGTGAAAATTAACATTATAACTGGACATCTGGTATGAAAAAGCTACTCGTTATTTTATTTCACTAGTTTTAACGCTATAAAATCAAAGTGAATTATAATGGTAAAAGCTAACACTTTTAATTGGTAAAAGCTAACTCTTTTAAACACGTAAACACTAATTTCTATTACCAGAAAATCAGAATGAAAATCGCCACGAATGCTTTTAACACATTTTCCACAATGGTTCTAGAACTACGTGCTTAGACTATCCAAAAATTCTGAGTGACAACTGATAGCAGGTTTAAGAAAACATAGTGTTGCGTCCTTTATGAGTCCTTAACATTCACAAGTAGTCATCAGGTCCTACTTTTGTTTAGAGAGTACGCACCAACTAAGGTGTTAGTAATAGGCTTTGTATATTTTATTTATCGCGCACGTAAACGCACAATTTTGTGTATGGGAATCTTCTGGAGCGCTTGTTGCCAAACAAATCAGATGACGTTGCAGCTTGGAGGGAACAAGCCAGCATCTATGTGAGACCTAAGGTCTATTGTGATTCTAGTCCCAAGTGTTGGGCCAGTATTATTTGGCGACATGACTTATTGATGAAAGTCAGTGTCAGCTGTTACAAACGTAAGTCGTATTTCAGTCAGTTAAGAAATTGGAATTTTTAATATATATATTTTGTCGTGACGTGTCACCCAAATGACATCTAGCTAGAACCTACGCTCTATGGTACTAGAATGGAGGAACTTGGGGAGTCTACTCACGGAAAGTTTACATGTATCTTAAAGGAATCATTATATTAATATGTATATTATTTCAATGAATCATTGGACTGCCGTCAAGCAAGTCACGGCTACAAGGAGAGGTTAATCAAGTATTGTATTTAACCTTTTTTATATGCGCAAAGGATGCCTGGATTATAAATGTTCAAAGGTTCCAGTCTAACTATTTACGAGGCCATTTAGGGAGGACAGATTTTGATATATATCCAAAATAACGTGATGAATTATAATGAGGGTCTCTGTCCTTGACACAAGGTCAACCGTTATAGTATTCAATTGATGATCTAAACTACTTGATCATGTATGTACATTGTTATATGAATTTAAGTACCCGGCCATAAATTGCTCAAAGGATTTGGTCTGGAACTATCTAACTGAATTATTGAAATGAAAATACTTTACCTGCATCATGTCGATTGAACTGTCAAACCATGTTGAATGTCTTATTCCGTTCAAGTATATTGTAAAATAAACTATGTACCAATTTAAATCGACGAGTTCTCCCATGATCGTCTTGGCACTTGTTGACATGCCCCAGTTGAAATTCCAGTTAACGGATTATCCCTTGTTAAAAATAATATTCGAGTAACCAATTCGATCTAGATAGAAGTCATGCCATACTGTGCACCATCAAGACACAACTACCACAAACAGATTTGACTTCTCCAAATGGTGGCAAATGACTTCTACACACAGTTTATATATCATTATGTTTCTCTGATCTACAGATGATGTTACTTTTCGCACTATTGTGTGAGTAACGGAGAATCAGATCAGAGTTCCCAGATAAAAGCTTACGTCCGTCTTTCGTCGGGCGCTTTCGATCGTCATCAAAAGACTGTTACGTGTAACGGGGTTCTCTAAGATTTTCTCTGTACGAACGCCCGCTTCTGAAGATCAAGAGCCCAGGGGTTTCTGACTTCCACTGAGTAAGAACTTCAAAAGATTCTGTGTTATTCACGTGCGGTCTGTCAGGTATCGTATGATTGACAGATAAGCTCGCGTGATGAGACGAGGTAAACAAACCTGATTCGCTACCTGTTATGACGGGCAGGTCACGAAAGTTTGTAAACACTTCATTTGCTTATGTTCAAAGAAAAGAGGCGTGGATGAAAAATAAGCTTGTGTGAGTAAGACAGGCAGAAAAATGCATGGTTTTGCTAGCGCTAACGGGATTACAAAGACTGTCAGATTACTGTAGGCTCTATTTCCATTATACGTCATATTAACAATGTAGCCAGTCTTCCGGCACCTCGGCATCCAGTATGCTGGTGTTGAAATCACTCACCACATTCTTAATGCCCGTGTCATCGAGCTGTTTTAAGTGGTGATACTCTACACCATCAGGACCCGGGGCATGTTTCTACTGGTTTTTAAATTGCACACAACGTCTTCTTCGGATATGAGGTCGAAATATATGTCACCTCTTCTGTCGCTTTCCGGGATACGGTCTTTAATTTCTTGGTGGGCATCGGTCTTCAGGCTTATCCATGTCGACCTGAGAATATTATGAAATGGTTGGCTTGTACTTTTCCTACTCATTCTGCGATGTAAGCACCAGAATTTCTGTAGTGTTTTGTCAGTGCCCACCTGTCTCACAAAGGCCTCCCTCACTGTGTCCTTGGCTCCTCTTGCCAATCCCTTGAGGTTATTGATGACTCTTTGCTTTTTCTCCTTAAAATCTTCTACCTCTTCATCACTCATTGTCCTTCTCTTTCGTGCTATCAACCATGACTTTGTCGCTCTTTACTTTTCTGGTCATGCTGTCTCTCCTGTTTCATTCCACCAGCGTGGTTGTGTAAAAGGTGTGCGAGTTGTCTTTTGTTTTCGCACTTTGTCGCAATATGTGCCAAGGGCGATTACAATCACGTGGGCCTGTATGCTACTAGAAAGTCTGTTTCAGTTTCCTGTGTCTGGTGGTCTTTCCCTTCGCAGTGAGTACTACACAGGGTAGGTGATCGCTTTCTTGAGCATGCAATACATCCCAACGTGCATAGGTGGCGGCAGCACTGTGACAAAATGGGTTATAAATTTTGGGCACTGGGTAGAGCGTAAGCCTACCCCTATTTCTTTTTCGATTTTTCGGCCCGCCCATTAAATTTTTTGTCAGTCTTCTATAGTGGTAGAGAGGGGTAACTGGGCTGTCACTTTTAATTGGACAGGTTCCCTCCCCTTAATCTATAATGTGGCAGGAGAAATGTTTGACTCGCCCAAGACGCTCTGTCGCGGTAGTCGGCATATTTCTTATTCTTTGATCACGAGTCAGAAACCCGGCACTCGGTGAGCGGCAAAATTGTCCTGGCCATTGACACCAGGGAAAGCTCTTGCCTTCTTGCGTCCGCGAGTAGAACCTTTTATGACATATATTGGCGGTTTCTTTTTTTTTTCACGAAACACGGGAAACTGTTCCTGGAGTTCCGTCATGTTACGTGGCTAGATGGCGGTCAAAAACTTCCCTGTGTTTTGAAGCTAGGGAAAGTCTGGGACTTTCTCAAACGTAAGATCGTCACTCTGTTACGCAAATTCATTTGTAGCTTGTCGACAGGAGAATTCTTTGGGTAATTTTTTACTACTGCTTTCGGCATTCTCTACGTAGATGTTAACTCAGGTGTTCGAACAATTCCTACTATATAATTGATTCTCTTCTGCTTCTAAATGCTTCAATCCTAAAATTCCCGTCGTGAGCAGTTGAGACACCTCTGCAGTTTCCCACCTAAATCAGTGAGGGATATTCTCCACAAGACTCGGTAAGAATTCTCAAGTAACGTGAGAGTATTAATTTTTTCTTGGGTTTTATAATAAGTCAGAGTAAGCCATTATAGCAGGTTCTAGTAATGGTTAGTTCGGCTACTACCAACAAACACCAGGAGCAATAATAGTTTATTCTTTTTCTTTTTTGTGTGTGGAAATTATGTTATACCACTTACGGTTTTTTTCCAAGCCAAATAGTTGTGTACATTAAACTGTTACATGGAAGCTCAGCTAGAGAACCTTCTTATTCATGTAGTGTACATATATCTGAATGGTTTCATGAGTGTTAACACAGAGTGAAGCAATAATCTGTTTTCTTCGGGTTATTTTCGGCCTCTGCGGCGGATCAGTGTATAATTTTGTTTTACTTGATTACTTGTATACTGTATGGTTACGTTTAACTCATTTAAAGATTTCCCAACAGTAGCCTTATATGTTGTGTCATATAGATGCACGTAAATATAATGAGATTAAATGTACTACAGCCAGCCTGGCGATTGTGTTTTAAACGCCTGTGCATTAGGCCAGACTGACATAGGTTATAAGGTCAGTTTGATGCCGAGCTAACGGCCAGGAATGTTTACATTCCTAAACCACGGCCTCCCCCCCCCCCCTCCCGTTTTTTTGTGTTGCCAGTCGGGGTAACCCCCTATGATTACGCTTGTGCGAGCTAGCGCGTAGTCATGCATGCCAGCTCGCTTGACGAGTAACGGTCAGTGAGAAAGGAGGGGAGAGAAATATATACTGCGGCACCAGGTCAGTACTGACCCACAGTGGGGAAGGGACGGGTTGTATATAAGTTAATCTGTACCGGTGTATGCACTTGCTTTGTTTAATGTTGTAACATTTAATGATTTTGTTGTTGACTTGATGATAAGTGGTTTTTTTAAACTATGTTTATTCCAGCCAGCCCTGTTCACTCCGATTGAGTGAAAGGAACTCGGAGCCTTTGGTCTGAATTGCCTTCCTGATAAGGCCGGATACAGCAGCAACCCACTTACAGTGGGGCGTTCACACCCTACCACAGTCGTTCGTTTTATCAGCCTCCTACGACAGGTTCTGTCGGGTAATTTCCCCTGCTGGGGAATATATGTAAACGCCACCTCGCAGAGTAAGTGGAGTGCCCATGCTTCACTGGCGTCATCTGCATAGCTACCTCATCCATATTATTTTGCGGCGCCGCAGGGGCCGCCGGCCAGAGCACTTCGTAGACTTAATACCTCCTAAGCATAATACAATCTGAGCGCCTTCATCAACACCCATTTGGATCGTGGATTCACAGCCTACGTGTGCATTTGTAGGACTTTGCATGGATCCTTGAAATGTCTTTCTTCCAGTGGTGGATACACGGAGGGGTTATAATGTCTTCACAGATTTGCCGGAGGAAAACCCGAAGAAGAGATGGTTACCATTTCTCCGACGGCTATCGGCCAGTCAGCTGTAATCCCAGTGGAGTATAAGCGCATGCGTGCCAACGGAGTAGGACTAATGGGAGAGTGCACTCAGAAAAAGGTAGTTGAAAGGGACAGAGTTTGAGTAAACTGTGGGCAGGGACATTTAGTAGATCTAATCGCTGTGTTGCTGACAAGAAGAAGTCAGTGGGCCATAAGTGGTGTAGGGATTTCTCTTTATTTCAGTGTTCCATGCAGCCGGATTATTATAACATCTGCCCAATAACAGAGGATGGTGACTCTAAGTTGAGTTACCGTTGATACCTATTATTTCTAGCGTTATTTGTCTCTCAAATTGATACATGCATTTTTATATTTTGACGTTTGGTGATTGATATTTCTTACTTTATCATAGTTATTTTTTTTGGTTGTTAATAAATCAGAAACTCTATCGGCGGGTCAGACTCTACTTTCTATCAGTACTTATACTAAATTGTTTGTGGAGTCACTAATGTGCACTAAACCTTATCCCCAAGAAGAGAGAGAGAGAGGCGGAGTAACAGTAATTGAAACATAGTCATTGAGTGGTAGGAGGGAGAGTCAGTATCTGTTCTTTACTCCGGATAACTATAAGTCACTCTATCCGCATACAACGCCATAACTCATCTATCTTCTCAGTCTTCACTCAGACTATTGTCTTGTCTCAGACTTCACACAGACTTTTGTCTTGTCTAGGCAGACTCTTGAAACCTACTCGTGACAAGCACTAGAAATCAATGCCAGATCTATAACACCATCAGCATCCCCTGGTCTAGATGCCAGTCTTGTTGGACGTGCATCATTGCAAACTTGCAAGTGTGTTTCTTTATTGGGGGGGGGGGGGGGGGTTCCAAAGATAGAGCCCGCCCCGGGTGACAAATGCTTTAAGTACACCCCTGTGTAAGCCTCCTGTATGTGTATGTTCATGTTGTTGTCGTTGATTTTAGGACCTTGCACAAACCATTGGATTTTGTTGTGTGCGTGGGATACCCGGTTCAGCCCCATTGGGTATATAGTGTTCCCTTTTCTATTCAGTACATTACATTTGTTGTTTTTCCAGACTGCATATTCTCTGGCGTTTGATGTGGCGTTTTCTAATGTTTCTTCTTCTTCTTCTTCTTCCTCGTTCGCCCTGAAAAGGACGGTGGTTGCGTTGTGTCTGTTTACAACATAGCTGTGATATCTGCACCTTTCGGTCGACACATCCGACTTCTGCACGGCATTTTTTAGGACCGGGTTTGCCTTCCCATTGCGATCCGTGCTCGTTCAGCCAGACTGCATTGCTGCAGGCTGTTTCCAGGACCACCACGTGGAGGTGGAGCACGGTCTTGACTAGCTCTGGTTCGCTGGTCCTGACGCAGGCAGTCAAGCTATGAGTCGCTGACTGCGGTCTCTATTGCTGCGTCTTCTGGTCCCAAATGTTTCTAATCTCGGTGTATCTCTTTTCTGTTTCTGTGTATATCTCCCGTCACCCTGTGAGTTTTTAGATGTTTGCACTTTGATTTATTGAATGCTATCTTCTGATTTATTGCCCTTGACTTATGTATTTCTACTGGGAATGCACTGCTTTGTAATGTTTTGTAATTTATGTTACTTTTGTCCTGAATATTTGTGATGAATATTTTGTTTATGTATTTTTCTCTTCTTTAATCATTGTCTTTTGCTCTGGTACTTATAAGTTAACTTTCGTTTTGGTAATATAACGTTTTATTATGTTATGTAGTTCCTTGTACCAACGGGCTGATCACCCGTTTGCCAGTCACTTCGATTACGGAAACAACAGCAAATGGATTGATTTGCCGTTGCCCTAAAGACGCCAATAGGCGTGATGGGAAACAATGGCAAAGAAAACCTATCTGCTGTTGCCCTAAGACGCCACTAGGCGTAATAGCCACTGACTGCTTTGACGGTCGGTGGCTAAGGACGGAAGAAGAAGAAGAAAGTAGTTCCTTGTGTAGGTCAACTTTTAGTACAGTTTCTAGTGATGGTGATGATGAGTTTTGTGCTTTCAAATATTCTTTAATTTGTTTTCGTTGCTGTTCATTTTTCTTGCATGTTAGCACATAATGTGCTATGTTATTTTTCTCAAGAAATGCTTCACAGTTGGGTTCCTCTATCATAAAATATCCCATTACTAGTTGTAGTCTAATACGTTTTTATTGCAAGGAATTTTGTGGCTCCCTTTTTATCTGGCATGTTCGTATTGGATCTTTCAGCAGCTTATAAGCATGTCTACCGTTTTGGCTTTGTTTCCATCTTCTGTCCATTCCGTTGCTATTAGACTTTTTACTATGCTTTTGATCTCAGACGTGTCAACAGTGAGAAATACAGTTAGCGACCCATAGCTAGAGTGCTTGCGTCAGGGTCAGCGAACCAGAGCTGACCAAGACCCTACTCCACCTCCAAGTGGTGGTCCTGGAAACAGGCTGCATCACTGCAGTCTGGCTGAGTGAGTAGGGATCGAAGAGGGAAGGCTAACCTGGTCCCAAAAATGCCGTGCTGAAATCGGATGTGTCGGCCGAAAGGCGCAAATATCGCAGCTTCGCTGTAAACGGACACAATGCAACCAACGCCCTTTTCAGGACGAACGAAGAAAAGATCTCTATTGAGCCCAAACCCGTGTTTATATGGGTAAGGCTACTTCTTCCTGTTTTAGCTTCCTTGCCCGCTACCTCATTTATCTATGCGTGTGTGTTCGCTAGAGTTCATTGCCAAATGAAGTGAAACGACAAAAATGACGTGTATGCTCTACGTCAGTTTCACAGATGAGCAAGAATAAGCTAATAATGGCCAGTCCGGCCAAACAAACAAACAAAAACTTCAGCTTAAAAAAAGGACAGTAAAACAATTCAAATGAGCAACACACGAAGTCCAAAAAATGATAAATAATCTCTAACAGTCATTGCTGTTTTTCTGGGCCCAAATTTTGCGATCTCGCCCCCACCCCATCCTTTTTAAAGTTCTGTTCTGCGGTGTGTGTGTGAATCGTCTTCTATCCTTTATGTTTACCCTGAGAGTCTCTACAGATTTCTATTTTGGGTTGCCACTTCACATCTGCCAGTGAGGTTCCAGCTTTCTACAATTTGTTCTACCTTCTTGTTTATCTTGACATCCCATTCTTCTCCTCAATGGTGGGTTATAACCAAGGACATATCTGGTTAGATTGGCCGGTTGTTTTCAAAGGATGTGTACCAGAGGTGTATTTAGAGGGGGCCGGGATTTGGTCTCTCACCACAAAATGTTCCCAGCGTGCTGGGTGGCTCAGGCTTGTTTGATTTTTTTTTTCATTTATAAATGTCAGATTAGGTATTTGATCCGAAGAATGTTTATTCGCCATTTTGTTGTTTAACTAAGGCTACGGTGCGTGTCGCTCTTTTGCAGTGAATGCCAAACTGAAGAACCCTTGGCATTACCTACATTGGATATACAGTCTTTTCTGCCATTCCAAAACTTGTTGAGCGGAAGTCATGTGTTCCGGTTTTTTTCCCCCAAATATTCTGTTCTAGCTTTGCATGCATTTAAAGGTCCTCGCATCTGGTTTCAAGCTAGGAGAGGGAAGGAAGGCGGCATACTGTGAATTTCCCACCATCCACGAGGACTCTCTAAATATGAAGACTAACGTATTGTGCTCTGGTTCTGGGCTCTTCCAAAGAATCGTCACGATCTGCACAGAGCCACCTCCCAGTTCATCTCTCTCTTCTTCTTTGATCCTTAACCGTCGACTGTCAAAGCAGTCAGTGGCCATCACGCCTGGTGGCGTCTTGTAGGGCAGCAACAAACTGCTTCCGCTTTGTTCGGTCGGCGGCAATCCTTTGTACAGTGCCCCAGCTCTAGTTCATTCTTTGGTCGGCTTGTACAACAAACTGCTTCCGCTTTGTTCGGTCGGCGGCAATCCTTTGTACAGTGCCCCAGCTCTAGTTCATTCTTTGCACATCGGCTTCCACAGTTCTCCGCCAAGTTGTTTTTGGGCGGACTCTCTTTCGCTTTCCTTCGGGGGTCCATAGCATAGCTGTTCTTGTGATGGCATCGGGGTCTCTTCTGAGGACGTGGCCAACCCAACTCCAGCGTCTGCCAGCTGTGATGATGTGCATGTCCTCTTGGTTACTCCGAGTAAGTAGTTCTTGGTTAGTGATAGTATTCGGCGAATTTTCCTTAGGCAGATTGTGTGGAAGAAGGACAGTTTCGTCATTTCCTTCTCTGTTACTCTCCAGCATTCCGCACCATAGAAAAGCACAGAAAGTACACAGCTCTCATATAATCTTAATTTGTTGTTTGTGTTGTACTGGGAAGACTTCCAAATGTTGTTGAGACTAGCAAAGGCTGTTCTCGCTTTATTCATTCTGTTGTTGATGTCCTTGCTTGTTCCGCCGTCTGGTGTTACTTTGCATCCTAAGTGTGTAAATGTGCCTGTCTGTTCAAGCTTCTGGTTCCTTATTGTTATTGGCTCAGGATTGCCCACATTGAGTGTCATGACCTCAGGCTTCTTTAGACTGATGTTCAGACCCACCTGCTGGCTATATTTATTCAGTGTATCTGTTTTCTCTTGGATGTGTTGATGTGAATGTGCGAGTAGGGCAATGTCACCTGCATATTCCAGATCTTCCTGTGTAGAAAACGTCCATCTAATTCCTCTTGGACTGCCCTCTGTTGTCTGGTGCATCACCCAGTCTATGACTGTCAAAAATAAAGTTGTTGATAAGTGGCATCCCAGTTGTACTCCTGTCTTCACCTCAAAAGTTAGATTGCTCAACCCAACACTGCATGTAAAGTTAACATAGAGGCTTTTTAGTTTCTCTCACCTGTCACCTATTCATCGTTAGATCCTCCTACACACAGCCAACCAGGTAAAAGCTGGAGTTAAGTCTGGGGGCTCAAAACTATTCCCCAAAGCTTAATGTGCAATGCTGGGTTCTCAACATGTTTCACCACAGGGTGAATCGTAATGTTCGGCCACTCTGGTATGGCTAGTCGATCCCTGTAGCACTGGCAAGGCAACTTGAAGTTTGCCAGTATCCAGGATCCACCGCGAGGAAGTGCATCAAGATCTTGGTTAGAGATCAAACTCTGACATTCATGCAAGAGCAACACACGCAGGCACATTCAGAGATCTAACCTGGATTTCACGCTAGAGCAGCGTGCATTTCTATGCATCCCATTTAAACAACATGATCCTCAGTGTCATTTAAACCAAATAAAAAACAAAGTTAGTCATGTACTGTTACAGGGGAGAGAAGCACTAGAAACTTCACCCATGCTAAGTCTCAGCTTTAAGTGGCTGTTCGGTTAATTGGAAGCAACTTCCAAGATTGAGCCCCCAAATAGGCATCTCAACTTTAACAGCTCCACCATAACAAATACCCAAATACGCCACTGGCATCCAACCATCCTCACCTAAACTCTTAAATTTCCATACAGAAAGTCATTGCCTGGTTATTTTTCTGTGTTTGTTATTACCTCTGACCAACTGAAACGATGGATGCAACTTGAGGCATGTCAGTGAAAGTCTGAAGTTTGGAAGTCTTAGTGAGATTCCATGTTTCAGAACCACAAGAACAGATTTTTCATTTTGATGCATTCTCAAAGCTGGTTAATTTTGTTGTAACTGTAGCTGACAAAGGGTAAAACCCGAAACGTCCCGTGTTTCCTGTGTACCGTTAATTTGTAAAACTGATTCAATACAGTTTTGTTTGTTAATATATATTTAATTTTGTTTATCAAATTTTCAAACTGATAATTTTCTGTTGAGTCATGTCAGAACATAATCAAAAAAGGACTGGATCAAGTGATAATTTTCAGACTGAGAACCGGCCACTGCAGACTCAAATACTATCTGTTCAACAAATTAAAAATCTGGCAGACAGACGTGTGTCCATGTAGGGAAGGCAAGCAAACAGTAGCACATGTTCTCCAATATGTTAGCTCCAGGAGAGGTGCAGACTGACAGTATGCCCTTCACTTTTGATGGGAAAGTTGTATAGTGATGAAGAGAGGCCTGGGACAGACTGCCACCTTTATGACAGAGATAAATGTAGTTATACGAGAGTAATGAGAGATGCCTCAGACAGACTACCAAATTTATGAGAAATAGATGTGGTTACATGAGATAAAGACCACCCGTTTTATGAGACAAACAGATGTGGTTATATGAGAGAAGCCTAGGACAGACTGCCAACTTTATGAGAGAAATAGATGTGGTTATATGACAGCGTCGAGAAGCCTAGGACAGACAGTCAACTTTATGAGAGAAATAGACGTGGTTATATGAGAGAAGCCTAGGACAGACTGCCAACTTTATGAGAGAAATAGATGTGGTTATATGACAGCGTAGAGAAGCCTAGGATAGACAGTCAACTTTATGAGAGAAATAGACGTGGTTATGTGAGAGAAGCCTAGGACGGCCCACCAACTTTATGCGAGAAATAGATGTGGTTATATCAGAGATGCCTAGGACAGACCACCAACTGTATGAGAGAAATAGGCGTGGTTATATGAGAGAAGCCTAGGACAGACTGCAAACATTATGAGAGAAATAGACGTGGTTATATGACAGCAAATGACTGCTGTGCTGTCATGTTATATAAAGTGCACATATTGCAGTTTGCTGTACTGTCATGTTGTATCTCTTTAATATATATGCCACCCCCTCAATTCATATTCTCCTGGGTCATTTTTTATTCCTGATCTCTTCCATTTCTGAGGTTATATACTTCAACTATCTGAAATTATTTCCTCTGCAGGTAAAGTCCATAACTGCATTTAAAATAGAAATCAATGAAAAATGTTACAAGCAAATATCATCGGTGCCAAATTTTTAATTAAAAAAAAAATCTATGTTTCATCTGAACTATGCCATTAAAAATAATGCGAGTTTTCTTTTGTCTTCTTTCCCAAACCAAACAGAATTGGGAAGTGTGCTATGTTAAGAAATTTTATTACAAAAATAAGCTGCATATTCAGAATAACATTTAACAACAAAAACAGTTTGTGAAATTAACTACAACACAGAATCCTGGCCAGTAACAGAATTTATTAGGTTCTACATGAAGGACAATCAAAGAGCAGCAGTCAACATGGATCATGTACGCAGTGTACATGACTCACAGACCTGGAACATAGGTAACTAAAATTAAGCATAACCACAATCTTTTGAAAATAAGAGTCTAAAGGAGAAAAAAAAATCGGTGAAAGACTAGGATAGTTGAAATAAAACTTAAGAGAAAATATCTTTAATCAGCTTTGAGGGTGTTCAAGTGTTCAGGTACAGTGTATAAAGCTAAAAATAAAGGTCAATATGTGATTAAAAAGTGTTAGAGTGAAGTAAATATTTCAAACACATTTTAGCTTAAAAGAAAACATTTAGAATTTTAAAAAAAAATTCATTTAGATAGTGTCTACTACAAACAGCCGTCTAGCTGCAGTTCAACCTTCAACTTCTTTAATGTAAGTTAGTCAAGTTGGGGAACTTGCAAACTGGTACAGTTCAAAAGACTTTACATTAGAAACTTGTATACTTAATAGAATTCAATTTCTCTACAACAAACGGGTAATTTAGCAAAGCTGAATTTCTCTATTATACACTGCTGTAACTTTGACTTAAATGTCTTTAATATATTCTGGAAAAATCCTCAAGCTTCTACTCTTTCTAATATAATAATAATAATAATAATAATAAATTCTTTAAGCGCCAAACACGGCGCATAAGGCAGAAACCAGTGCTCTCCAGGTTGTTCGTTGTGACGCCACTCCTCTTAGCTCTTGCACATTATTTAGGCCCAACGTTCTTCCTTCTCTTATTATTGTTCTTCTGAGTGTTTCTTTTGGTCTTCCTTTTTTCCGCTAACCCTCAGGAACCCAAGTGAGCGCCTGTAGTGGTATTCTGTTGTTTTGCATTCGTAGGACATGACCGATATATGACCATCGTCTTTTCCTTATATAGTCGGAGACATATTTCTGCCTAGAGTCTTCTCTAATATAAGCTGGTAAAATTCTGACTTCAATTTTTCAACTACAAACTAGTATTGACTCACAGACTAATTTTGAGCTAACAAGCGACAGAGTTCACAGATTTCCATGTCTCTAATATAAATTCACATACCTGACAGACTTCTGATATTAACTCATGTAGCTGACAGACTTCTGTTTCTCTAATATAACACATATTTGACAGACTTCCATTTCTCTAATATAATTCATGTAGCTCGCAGACTTCTTTTTCTCCAATGTAACTCATATAGCTTTCGAATTTCTCTAATGAAACTCATGTAGCTTTCAAATTTATATTTCTCTAATACAGACTCAAATAGGTAACAGACTTCTATTTCTCTCATACAAACTTATAAAGCTGACAGGCTGCTATTTCCCTAATATAAATTTGTGTAGCTTCTCTAGAACACACATGCACAGTTTATAGTCTTCAATTTGAAGACTAGTACACTTCAGAAATCACGTACTCAGATATGCCTTTAAACTACTTCACTCGTGAGAAAGACATATAAACATAAATAGTAAATAAATCTGATGCTGAATTTATCCTGAAAATCTGACATTCTTGACACACAGTTTCAATCATTCACACACATGCCCGCCCTCAGAGTTCCAGTTCCAGGTGTAACAGTCTAGTGACCACTGCTAAAATATATAATGTCCCTTCTTGTGATATCATATTTTATTTGCATACATCTTCAGGTGTCAGGATGCATACAGACTACAAACATGTCAGTGTTTCTCAGATTCTCATTTTCACCAGGGTGCGTGGAATAAGGACCTCATCAAGAGGTGGCTTCAGGTATACTGGCCAAAATCTTGATGGCAGGGAACTGAGGATTCCATGAGGTGGCTTTAGGCCAGGATCTTGATGGAATGGAATTTAGGACCCCCAAGACAAGGTGGATTCAGATACACTAGCCAAACTTGATGGTACGGGATAAAGACCCCATGAGGAAATATCTTCAGGCACACTTACGACAATAAAAAGTTTTTTTTGTCCTCCCCAAATTCATAACCATGAAGTGAGGAAAAGACCCTGGCATTGCACTGGACAAATGTTGAGGAAACTAGCTGTTAACAATAGAAGGTAGTCATTGTTCTGGAATCACTGGGGTCAGAGAAATACAGCAAGGCTTAAAAACATATAGATTTGTGGTAGCACAGTGGTTAGTGCACTGGCTTCCGAATGTTGTGGTCTTTGCTTCAAACCCCATTTGAGGTAGAATGTAGTTATACAGCAGATGGCTCCGGGGTCGACCGAGCCTTATGAATTGAGTACCAGAGCCATTCTCAGAAGGTTAAAGGCAGCCGGCGTGATGCCGAATACATCACCCCTAGTGTACCATATGTTAAAGAAAATATGGGCATAACACCATATTCCTAATATGCCCCAATGTGCATGTAATGGGATCCTTTACCTACCCATTTTAAAAAACAAATAGAGGATGGAGATTTTTATTTTATTTTTAAGTGCAATGGTGGATCTTTCCTTACGGCGCATAAAATGAGATTGATAACGCTGACAATTATTAAAGTCACAGCATTTTACTACCTTTTCTGTCACAACATGCATCTTCAGGTCATGTGATACAGAAACGTTCCTCCAATCACGAGCTTGAGAGGTTATCTGTTGCCAGTATGACAACTAGTGAGCACGCAACCACTGAAACATGCAAACAAACACACACAATCTCAAGTATCAACACACATACTTATAAATATCTTAAGGGCACGTATGCACACTTTTTTCACAATGTATTTTGCTCAAAATATAAATTAAAGCAGTTGATCACATTAACGTATATTATTTTCTGCAATGACAACTTGATTTTCAGAGTTTTTCTGATGGAAATCATTGAAAAACACAGTGTTACTTTCAGGGAACAATCTCCCATCTGTTCTTTGAACATAACATAATATAAAATATGTGAACAAACAGTGCCTACATAAAATAAACTAAGTGAAGTTAGAATCATGTGGAGATTCCTAAAACAGCTTTCACTATTCCATTTACGATGTCCAAGCTCTCATCTTCAATGATGACAACATCAAAGTTTTCAAGATATGTTGGTAGGTTTTCCTCCACCTGCAAGTTAAAACAGAAACACGACTTTCAAAAACTGTCAAGGATATAACATACTGAGGGTAGCTGGGGAGATAAAGAATAGAAGTACTACTCAATCATGGACGTTGCAAAGGGTGACTAATGTGTGGTTGTGTATGGGGGCCGTCATTTAAAACAAATGGTTACAGAATTTGCAAGAGTTGTTTGCCTTGTCAATGGCTTCCTTCTGGAGGCTTATGGCAGTGGCGGTTCATTTTTGCATAAGGAACAAAAAAAAGCAGATTATGGTGATCATGAAACCCGGCTAAGTTTCCTTAATTTCATGCACTTTTAAAAATTACTTGTGCATTTTCATATGTATTTGTTTGTAGTGACCCCAAGGATTTAAAGTTTTCATTCTTGTACCCTTGTTTATTTGGGATGAGTTCCAGGGTTTTCTTTCAAATCCAGAGGACATCTCACTCAGCAGGCTCAACATTGGTATAGTTTACATACCAGATTGCTAACTGGTACAGGGTGATGCAATGCCAAGTGTTGGAGGGTCCTCTACCCCAGAGGGAATTATTTGTATTTAAATGCTGTCCACCTAATTTGAGACTGTACAGTTATGGAACCATTTATCCGGCATAATGGCTTTCTAGAATTTGAGTCACCAGGATTAAATAAGTATGTGCCTGGGTCATGATTAGAGAAAATGTGAGAGGGTATTTTTTGCTTTGGTGATGTTGGATCCATTCTAGTAAAACTTGTCTATTTCTACATTCTTTGGTGCAATGCCTTCCTGTGTTCCATTAACTTGGGTAAATCATTATCACCATAAGTTTACCTGCTGTCCTATTTGTTTTATTAAATCATAGAAGGATGATGAACCAATACCATATGCATCATATAAAAACTTCACTGATGCACATTTGTCTAAACGTTTCAGAAGCTCCACTTTATCATTCACTCATTCTCCTTTGAGCTCCTAATGGAGTATAGAGCCACCACTATAGCTGGTCCCTTTGCAGAAAGCCTGCACCAAACATTTGCATGCTCTTGTAGTGGTGGTTTCTGTTGTAATTTGTTTTACAAGATGGGGTTGCCAGCCCCAGGCACAACATATCAGTCACACTGTACGACATGCCAAGAAATGTGGTTGTCCTATTCTTCCTTTGTATCTTCAGAGATCCCTCCGGGAACAACACAAGACACTTCATACTTAAAGATAAGTGCTTCCTTTTGGCAGTCTTGCATAACAGGTTTTTCTGCAGACCCTGTGACAAAATGATCTTTAGCATATGTGAACAGGCCTGAAGAAAGCACTACAAAGTGAGCAAAAATCAAGATAAAAGAAGCACTTCGCCATCAGCAGGTTTGAAAAAGGTCACTCATTTATGGCGCCACCAAAAACAAAGTGGCAAGCAGAGGAATTATTTGGTACTCATTTTAAATATTATATTCTGTCGGTTTCCAGTTTTCAGGATATTCCGGATACTGGGCAACTGGATAGATGGTCCAGTACATGTACATCATAACTTAAAAGTAAAGTTTAATCAACACCCATCATTTTGTGTCTCCAACCCCTACCTTAAAATTGAGAAATCCTATCTTCAGTTCACATTCTACATGATCAGCTCCCTCAGACATGCCAAGGTCACCAATGGAATCACCCATAAGCAGCAGGTTTTCCCGGTGCCTGATGTTATAAAAATAGTCACTTGAATGGATGGTGTTCTCATTTTTGTTGAAGGTGTGGATTATTTCATCGCCATCAAACCCAATTACTCGTCCCTGAAATACAAACACGTTGTTAAACAGGTTTCCTGCAAGTGCTGAGATTTAAACAAATATATAAAGGTAGTCCCATAGCAGATACTGCAGTAGGTTATAAAGTGTTACAGACTCCACTATACTAGGTCTGAGCTTTACTAGGTGAGGTGACTAGTTCTCTTCCTCACTGCCTTTGCCTTCCCTAACTCAAAAGCAGATATCACAGGAAATATGTTGTGATGGGATTAAAGATGAAAATAGAAGCAGTAGTGCAAGGGACATGACTGTAGGTATTACTGAGACAGAAGAAGGGGCTAAAGAGTTATCAGATAGCAGAGGAACTCTCTTAGGTAGTCTAACAGAAAACCAGTAGTCATGTGGAACATATAACGACAGGGAACCTTCGAGAACATTTGACGTAGTACACAAGAACCTAGAAGGCTCCACGAGGGGAACCATATAGGGGTTAAGGACCATGAAGTGGTCTCTAGAAAGCTTCCACTCGATGTAGATAGACTAGTCAGTGTACGTGGCTCTATCATAAGCAATGGTCTGTGGTAACCAGATAATGACTAACAACGAAGAGATACTAGCAATGAGAATCATGTAGCACTTGTAAATGCCTTGATCGAGAATCCAGTTGGTATAATGACTACAACATACCATCCACAGGTATGTAGTGTTGAATACGTGACATTGCAGGAAACCAACTAACACAAACGCCTTGATTTTTGTGAACTGTTATATTCGTCAAAGTGACTTTTTCCATAGGCAAAAGTGATAGTGAATCACAATGCGTAGGCTAGTGAATTTCAGTGATTTAATGAAGTGAAATGCAAAACTGATAACGATATATCAGCTTGGCGAAAACAATAATCCCTGGTGGTAGACCAGATTCCAGAAGAAGGCATAGATTATAAATGAGACATTGAAAATGAAACCACATTGAACTATTTCATGACCAGTTCAGAAGAAGAATTTGTATTTCGCTGAAGTGTATAGAATAAAGTTGTTGATCTTATGTGAGACAGGCATGAAGATGAGCCCTGCATCTATTGTTTGCTGCTGTAAATACGATATTTAATTATGCTTATATAAAGCATAGAAAACTGCCATGTCCAGCGAATTAATTTTACAGTCAAGGCATTCTTCGTTATTAATGTAGTCTGTGTGAATATCAATACGAATGAGAAGAGACCAAGCAGAAGGGTGCAAGAAATGGGAACTACTACGATCACCGGACAGCTAGAATGGCGGCCAACACAGTCAGTACCCATTTACAGCTGGGTTGAATGTAGTATGATGTTATCAGGTTTCAAACCTTTTCCTTGAGAAGCTAGTGTTCTAACCACTCTGCCAAAAGTTGAAGTGCTAAGATGGTTTGAAGTAAAATCAAGTGAAACAGTGATACACTGCAACAGCTGAAATGGCGTGGGGTTCTATTTAGTAGTCATACAGTACAGCAGTATTAACTCTTCAACTTAGCACTAGATACACTTTATCTCAGAAGTGAAGAACATAAGTATCATCACCAGCTTCCTTCAACAAATGTATGCCAAGTCCTGTCCTGTGCTATCAACTCAAGGTCTTTCCATGCCTTCCTCACCAACTTCCTTTCTGCCTATCTTACCCTGGGGTAAGAAGAAGAAGGACTGCATTCTAATGCTATTAATAGATTTCCACAACTGTCCTATCCATCACAAGCGCATTCTCATCTCATGTTCCACTGGCACTTTCAATGTTTCTAGTGTATTATTCTTATTTTTTAGTACTTTTATTAGTAAAAATAAATGTATTAATTATAATTATCAGTACTAGCATGAATAGATTTCACTGTCAGTACTGATTTAAATAAAGCAAATTTTACTACTTTACTACACTGTTACAAGTAAAATAAATTTTACTGTCTGGTTTGCTAAACATAAAACACATTTTACCAACTGTCACTGCTGGTATCACTAAAAATTTTTTTTTTACTAATTCATACTAATTGTCTGGACTGTTATCACAAATATATTTTACCAATTCTTGATACTGGTATGGATACAAATTACTGTTTACACTAGTATCAGTAAAGTGCTGAGTGTCATACCCACCATCAAGGAATGGTCAGTCATATGATATTAGAATATGCAGCCAACTGACAGTGTCTCATTTCATCAGACTAGTTCAGGAATGAATATTTGTGGGTATCTTTTGTAAAAACATGATCATCTTTCCCATTGTATTTAAATTGTTTTCTTTTAACCATGCTGAACTTATTGAGCATTGATAAATAAAGCTACAAAAATGTGACTGTTTTATAACAATTTCTATGTTTTATCAGGGTTCCCAAGAAGAGAAAGAAAAAACAGACCTAATGCTCCCCCAAGGACATCACAAAAGGTAACTATGATGAGGTTGTGCTTAGCTTGCAAACTCATCATTTAAAACAAATAGCTACAGAAACCACTGCTTCAAGAGTTTGTTCTATGGCACTAGTGGCTCCAAACTCCATGTTCTATGGCAGTAGTGGCTCCAAACTCCATGTTCTATGGCACTAGTGGCTCCAAACTCCATGTTCTATGGCACTAGTGGCTCCAAACTCCATGTTCTATGGCACTAGTGACTCCAAACTCCATGTTCTATGGCACTAGTGACTCCAAACTCCATGTTCTATGGCACTAGTGGCTCCAAACTTCATGTTCTATGGCACTAGTGGCTCCAAACTTCATGTTCTATGGCACTAGTGGCTCCAATCTTCATGTTCTATGGCACCAGTGGCTCCAAACTTCATGTTCTATGGCACCAGTGGCTCCAAACTTCATGTTCTATGGCACCAGTGGCTCCAAACTCCATGTTCTATGGCACTAGTGGCTCCAAACTTCATGTTCTATGGCACTAGTGGCTCCAAACTTTATGTTCTATGGCACTAGTGGCTCCAAACTTCATGTTCTATGGCACTAGTGACTCCAAACTTCATGTTCTATGGCACTAGTGGCTCCAAACTTCATGTTCTATGGCACTAGTGGCTCCAAACTTCATGTTCTATGGCATTAGTGACTCCAAACTTCATGTTCCATAAGGAGCAAAAACGGAGATGAAAATGATAACATTTTACAGCATAGTTAATTTGAAATTCTTCTTCTTCTTCTTTGGCCCTGAAAAGGACGGTGGTTGCGTTGTGTCTGTTTACGCCGTAGCTGTGATATCTGCACCTTTCGGTCGACACATCCGACTTCAGCACGGCATTTTTTAGGGACCAGGTTTGCCTTCCCATTGCGATCCGTACTCGCTCAGCCAGACTGCACTGCTGCAGACTGTTTCCAGGACCACCACGCGGAGGTGGAGTACGGTCTTGACCAGCTCTGGTTCGCTGGTCCTGATGCAAGCAGTCAAGCTATGGGTCGCTGACTGCATTCACTATTGCTGCATCTTTGGGTCCCAATTTGAAATAATTGCTAAAGTTCAATAAATAATAAAACAGAATCATGAACAGCTAACCAAATTTGCAAGAATTTTAATGTAATAAATGGCTTAATGTCAATTCTGATTACGTTGACCAAACTATACACATAACTAATTCTCCAGACCTAAAGGTCTTTTATATTTGGACATGCGCCATAATATAACCGGCCATACATGGCAAAATTTTATTTTAAAAAAAAAAAATTTAGTTGACCAAACACACAAAAATTAGTAAGAAACATTGAATAAAGAGTCATTGGGCATATTATGTCCTGAACTAAACTAATTGACTTATTAAAAGAATCTTGGAGCTTGGTCAAATTGAAGGAACCTGGAGACAAAATAATAAATGTCCATAAAGCGACCGACTTTCATAAAAAGGTGCTTGCGTAGAATTGAAGGATTAAAATGGTATGACAAGGCCACCAATGTAGAACTGATGACAAGAACCAGACAAGTGCCAGTGGAATAAGAGTTGAGATGAAGATGATGGCGATGGATAGGACACACACTGAGGAAACCTGTTGATAGCATTACAAGGCAGTCCTTGTTCTGGAATCCACAGGGAAAGAGGCAGAGGTAGACCAAAAAACACATGGCGAAGAGAACTGGAAACAGAGGTGAAAATGATGAGGAAAACATGGAAAGACTTTGAGCGGATGGCACGTGACTGTTAAGTCATATTTCTGAGGTGGATGACGGAGTGAGTCGAAGTAAGGGTCACTGAGGTTATTAATATTTAAGTTTCACTCAGCGATTGAGTTTGGGTCTGACTTCATGTCAGTATGTTGTGACTTGGAGCGTGTGCATGGAGAAAGCGTGTTTGGTGAACTAGTCTGGGTGGCTGAGAGAGTACCCGGATGTGACTAGAGGGTGTCTGTGCTTGATAGCCGAGCTGTGCGCTTGAGGCTGTGTTTTGTGATTGAGCTGCGAGCTCGTATTATGTGACAGATAAGATATTATATAGTGATTATGAATAATGTGATTATGTCTGACATATTGTTGTATAGGCGACGTTTTCCCATCTAGGAGTGTTCTGGAGGAACTTTAGGTAATGTTCGTGGAGAACATATTAAGGCGACGAGTTGGTCCCGCCTTTGGAGCTACAGTGGAGTAAGGCGTTGAGTATTGTCCGCCTGGAAGTTATATTGGAGTAGAATTTATATGGCGATGTTGCATGCCGCACATCATAATCACTTGGGATAAGTGATTTACACCTGGATGGTGAATGAATTCGTGCGAGGGTTGAATGCCGCACATAGAAACGCGTTGTGTTTACTGTTAGTGTGTGGACGGTCAGCCAGTCCGTAAAAGTATTGTTATAAGTTATTTCCTACAGGCAGTGTCAGCCTGAGTGTGATGTAATGCATGCGTAACGACATTATTGATGTTCAGGACTTATGTGAATGTTCTATTAAATGTCATAGAGCTGTACAAGTGGCGTCGTGTTATTCATATCCCTAGTGTTGTTTACCATCTACACACGACACACTCATAATTACCAAGCCCTAACAACTTGGGGAGCTCGCAAAAGGAGTATTATAGGAAACCTCGGGCAGCTTTTAGAGAATCAACAGAAACGCCCAGTGACATAAGTGTTAAAGGAAGAAAACATACGTTAACAGAAGTGGTGAGCTAGTATATTGGGGTACGAATAGGAGAGGTAACCGGTATTTCTGAACCCAGGACTACGGTAGAAAATCAACCAACCCCCACTTCACACCATCGTTTGTCTGATACGGTGCTGCAGTTTAGAAATCACAGAGTAATACACGCAAGATAATAAACGTCAAATTATAAAGATGATTGACAAAACAGCCGAGGACTGGCCTTTCTGAGAACTGCATGGCAAGCTTTGTATTCAAATCAAGTTTAAAGGAGCACGATAGCAGTTGTTTCAAGTTTATTTTCAAGTAATTACAGAATTGGCTAGAAGGATATTTTACATCAATTACACCATTAAGACTACTGACCTGGCACGGGGTAAGAGTTCATGACCTCTCGTGCGATTTCCTTTCTGTACTAAAATATTCCGTAGAGAGAGAGAGAAACAGATTGCAAAGTAACCGAGTATTATCGGAGAACAGTTACAATTTAGCTGTAAATTTTCAGTCACATCAGATCAAGCATAGGGAGCATTCTGTGTTGACATGTGGGATCGTGTATGCTGACCTTTCGTCCTGCAAGTGGGTCAGGCGTGTTACTACTGACTGCTGCATTCAGTCGCTCACGGACGACGGATCTCAAGTACTGTGCTAGCTTCCAGTTTGTATTGTGTAATCTTCTACGTTTGATTGTCTTGGTGCTGTAAACTTGTGGCTGTTACATCATCATCCAGACTACTAGACATCATTTCTACAGATCTGACAACGCAGTATAAGATCTTCAAAACTATAAGATACGTATTATTTTTATAAATTAGTAGGATGGATTGCTTGTGCTTTAGTTGTCTGCTGTTATCGTCTGTGTAAATTTCTTAGTGAGGTGTGTTTTCATCTGGTCTGCGTAGTTTGTTTTCATTTGTTTACTTCTTTCCTGCGGATCTGTTGTTATTAGTTTTTGTGTGCTGTGCTGTGCTGAGTGTATTGAAATTGTTTTTTGACATTTTGAATCTAATACTTGGTTTTCTTTTTCAGTTTTATTCATGTATTTTGTAGTACATTAGGATAGACATTTTTTTTTCTTTTCTTGTTTAAGTAATATAGTTAGTCTACTTGTCTTCATTTAATTAAGTTAGACCTAGATTACAAGCATTATATTTACTTCAAATTTAATGGTTAGTACTGTAGACATATTTTACGAGTATATTAGTGTTAGATGTGTAGTATTGGTATTATTGTAGTAGGCCTACATACATTAGTGTTTATATTAGCCTATAGATTTGGTTAGATGTTAATAGTTTTCTGTTTCTTTTTGTTCAGAATTTGGGTCAGTGAGCTGGAGTGCTATCGCCCAGTACTACTGTTACTGCGAACTTTCAACACCTTGATTCGATCTGTCATTCAAGACTTTACTTCAAAGATAAGTTGTTTTTTTTTCTTGCAACATATATTTTTCTGTTTATATACCACTCAAAACTTTTCTGGTGGTCATTCATTGTTGCAGTGTTTGTATTCGTTTCGTTTATTTCTGGTTATATTTTTGTGTGAGATTAATACATTTTTCTTTCCTGGAAGGAACGTGTATTGATCTGTCTAAAGGTCGTGTGAAATTGATTCCAGTGTATGGGAGGTCCGGTCTTGGAGAGACTCGGTGTCTAGTGCCCGTGGAATTATTTGAACATTTATTGGTGTTAGTTGTTCAAGTCTTGTTTGTATATTCATTGTCATGTAAATTATTTTTCTCTCATGTGATGTTTATATGGTGTTTTCTAGTGTCTTTTCTTCTATCTTGTAAATACGTTTACTTTACAGATTCATTGTAGTTGTTTTGTTTAACCTGTTGGTTATTGTTTGTCTTTCTTGTAATTGTAGTGTATTTCATCATCATCATACTTCATCTTGTCTTCCTGAATTTCAATTAGATTTTGTTTATTTTATACATGATTTGATATGTGTGAGTATTGAAAGTGAGTGCTATAGGGAGGCATTTGTAATTAGTTATTTAGGCATTCATTATTTCATTAGTATTTCTTGCTTTGCTGTTGTAGCAAGAGTTTTAAGTGGTACTATCTTCATTAGATAGTGCTACCCACTTTCAATTTTATTAGCTATTGCTCAAAGGAATTTAGACATGGGCAACTCTGCAGGTTCTTTGGATGATTCATTTTTGTTTCGGGATGATCCGATGTAAGAGTGCAGTAGAACATGTGAGAACAGAAGAAGAAGGATAGCTTTACGAGAGTTGGCGTTAGCAATAAGGAATGGTGATGCATATGAGGTGTATAACTCTCGTATAGAAGTAAGAAATAGAGATAGTATAAAAGTTTATTGTTTAAAAATGAAGAATACCTTCGAGACTATGATACAGCCAGAATATAGGGATTTTAAGAAGAGACCAAAACTGAATTTACAGAGGAAAACTAATATAGCAGAACCAGCATCAACTAAGGTGAAAACTGAAACAAGGAATGTCTATGTTCAGATTGAGAAGAAAGGTGTTACTGTACAAGCAAATAACCATCGTGAAGATACTTCAGCCTCAGTTGGGAAATTGTCCAACATGACTGTAGATGTACCACTGAAGAAGACTATGATCAGTGATGATTCAGTGAGGAGAAAAGATAACTTATGTCCTATAGGAGGAATCCAAAGGGGTGTTAGTGAGAAGGCACAAATTTCTACAAAAGTCTATGCGAAAACAAAGGGAGTGTCTAGGCCTATGCATGATGAAACATATGATGCATCCCAAGAAGTTGTTTTGCCAAAAATGGGTTTTTGGTGTGACAAAGATCAGTTACAGATAGACAAATTGATTCAGGAAGAGGGAACCTTCGAGGAAAAGTGTACAATATTAGAAGGAAAATTCAAGATTGTTGAGCAGTTACTGATAAAGGAGTACAGAGATGGTAATCAAAGAATAAATGATGAATTCAAGGTGGTTAGGAACAGGATAGTAGCTGAGTATAAAGGTAATACTCAAGCTAAAGAACAACATTGCAGGGTCCTGTCGTCTCAAAGGACGGAGAAAGCTAGTGCTTTAACCAACAGTTTCTTTGATAAAGTGCAAGCACTAGAAGAGCAATTTAAGGCTGGAAAACAAAGATTAGAGCAACAGGCCAAAGCATTAAAAGATCAAGTTAAATCTATGCAGGAGCAACACGAGACTACGTCTGATTCAGATCTGTCTGATTTGGAGAAGGTACCAGAAGATGCAGAACTTCATTACAAAAAGGCTAAGATAGGGCATACTGCATCTGTAGCCAAAGTAGCAGTAACGGAAGCTACTGAAACTGCTAAGAAAGAGGTTTGGAAGACAGTAATAGATGGTCTCAAGGGAGGAGGTGCTGGAATTACAGCTCAGTTAGAGTTATTACTAGCTAACAATTTCAAAGGCAAAAGTGCAGTAAAAAGTAAAGAGCCACTGAAGTTGTTGATGTTTAATGCCATCAAAACGTTACCACCAGATAAGTGGAACATAGATGATCTCTTCGCATTATTGAAGATACTATGCTTTCTAGAGATACTGTTGTGATCGTTGTAGTGATAGTTGGTGAAATTGCTTGAACGATGGCAAGAGAAGGTGTGACACATTTTATGTTGTAAGATAGTCGAGAGCTGATGGGAAGACAGTGCAATTGGTGACTCATGCTATGAATAGGAAATTTATTACACTGGTAGTCAAGACACAATAAGTGGGTTTAAGATCATGTTATGTTAAATTTATCTCTTAGCTTATGTCCCTGTCCATTATTTATATATGTTTACCACAGAAGAGAATGTTTGAGTGGTATGGACAGTGGAGTATAATGTGGCATGAAAGGAAATAATTCATTTTGGAAATTGGTCAAATTTGCTTTCCTAATCTGGATCATTGTTTTATTTCCAGAATTTAGGTATCCGGTGGGATAGATAAGCCTTGGGTTGGCACTACGTATTGTACTTTAGGCCATCACTGACAGTGTCTTGACATGGTGATCGGGCATCAAGTTGCTGAGAGGGTCTACAGAATAAATTGTTTTAAGAAGTTATCTCATACCTTGATGATCTTTACAGAGTACCAGATGCCAGAGAGCAATATTTTTTTTTTTGCTGATGTACTTAGTTATATAGTTTGGATGATATTGCATACTTAAATTTTGAAATGTTGACAGTTTAATTTATTGTGATCATGATATTTGACAACGTACATTACACATTGTTATAGTTGTTGATGGTAGGCCATCAGCAGTGTGCTAAATAAGAAACTGTCTCATGGTAATTAGTGTCGATATAACACTTATGCAGTCATGGCTTAATGCATGACCTTTTTGATTAAATCAATGCCCTTAGTGATAGCAATTGGTTCAGCATGTGTTGAAATTGTAATGTATGAGACTATTGGGAAATGCCTCTGTCTGAAAGGATTACAATGAGTTATAAGAATGTGGGTATCAACTTTGTTTTCCAAATAGAATCAAGAAGCGGGAATACTCATGCTAGAGATGAGCATTATGGTAGAAATTTAGGAAGCAGTGGAGCAAGAGTTATCAGTATCTGCTAGAACTTCACAGATACAATTTTGACTAAGCAAAGTTTTGGATTGGAGAACTTAAGGAATATGAGAAGAATTATTAGATTTATCTTGGTGAATTAAACTGATCGTAGTGAAGGAAATTAAATCTTTTAAGAATGGATTAGGAAGAAGTAAAAGCTTTGGTGTTGAATAGTGAGTAAATTACATCATTCACTGAAATCTTGTTAAAAATTGTGGATTATTCATTGAATAATGGATTGCGTTAAATGTTATAGGACATACATTACAAATATGACAACTTGGGTTGTTATACGTTTTTTGGTGGTTATTATACGACATATTGATGCAGTGTGATAAAGCATCATGGTTAGTTGTTTAAATTTTAATTCTTCTAGTGTACCTAGGGCACTGCTGTGTATCAGGCAACATTTTTCACAATAAGATGTAGAACATTTTTGTAACAGATGTCATAAGAAATTGTCGATGATTTTCGTCTGTGATGTATTTTGATGGGGATAAATAACTGATAGTTGTGCAATATTTTTTCAAAACTTATGTAATTGCAAACAACTATATCATTTCTTTCATTTTGGTGAAAGGGTAGGACATTATTATTATTATAAGCATTTGCTTCATGTGAGTAGGAAGCATTATAGAGAACTGTGGTATGGGTTAGAGTGTGACTCACCCATTGAAGTTTCGTGTAAATAATCCAGTCACGGAAATTTGGCTTAACATAGTATAATTCTCTGTTGTAGATGTTGGAATTTTGCCGACCTCCCATTTTTGTCAGATATAATTTTCAAAAAAAAAGAATGATGATATTGTTTTTTTTTTCTCCGGGGGTCAGTGTAAGATGTTAAGTCATATTTCTGAGGTGGATGACGGAGTGAGTCGAAGTAAGGGTCACTGAGGTTATTAATATTTAAATTTCACTCAGCGATTGAGTTTGGGTCTGACTTCATGTCAGTATGTTGTGACTTGGAGCGTGTGCATGGAGAAAGCGTGTTTGGTGAACTAGTCTGGGTGGCTGAGAGAGTACCCGGATGTGACTAGAGGGTGTCTGTGCTTGATAGCCGAGCTGTGCGCTTGAGGCTGTGTTTTGTGATTGAGCTGCGAGCTCGTATTATGTGACAGATAAGATATTATATAGTGATTATGAATAATGTGATTATGTCTGACATATTGTTGTATAGGCGACGTTTTCCCGTCTAGGAGTGTTCTGGAGGAACTTTAGGTAATGTTCGTGGAGAACATATTAAGGCGACGAGTTGGTCCCGCCTTTGGAGCTACAGTGGAGTAAGGCGTAGAGTATTGTCCGCCTGGAAGTTATATTGGAGTAGAATTTATATGGCGATGTTGCATGCCGCCCATCATAATCACTTGGGATAAGTGATTTACACCTGGATGGTGAATGAATTCGTGCGAGGGTTGAATGCCGCACATAGAAACGCGTTGTGTTTACTGTTAGTGTGTGGACGGTCAGCCAGTCCGTAAAAGTATTGTTATAAGTTATTTCCTACAGGCAGTGTCAGCCTGAGTGTGATGTAATGCATGCGTAACGACATTATTGATGTTCAGGACTTATGTGAATGTTCTATTAAATGTCATGGAGCTGTACAAGTGGCGTCGTGTTATTCATATCCCTAGTGTTGTTTACCATCTACACACGACACACTCATAATTACCAAGCCCTAACAACTTGGGGAGCTCGCAAAAGGAGTATTATAGGAAACCTCGGGCAGCTTTTAGAGAATCAACAGAAACGCCCAGTGACATAAGTGTTAAAGGAAGAAAACATACTTTAACAGTGACAAGAAGACTTGGCATGTGTTTGTTGAAGGCCTATGCTCTATGGGGAGCTAAAGGGTATTGATTGATTAGATTGATTGATAAAGGAATGACCAAACTGTATAAAGCTGGAAGACAGGACATGAAGTCTCTACAAACCTGCTCATCAAAATGGGGACAATTTAAGATAGAATAAGTAAAACTTAACAAACCTCTTCATCAAACTTAAGAAAATTGGAGACAATCTTCATATTGGGGTGAAAAGTGGCTTGCTGTAAAATGGTCTCGTGAATAATATCACCAATGCCAGCAGAAAAAATAAGGATCGGGATGTCCAGTCCATGAAGCTGATCAAAGAGCCACTTGCATCCATTCCTGGGGACAGACAGGAAACTATCAACAATGTCAGAGCACCAGAATTAATATCAGTAAACAATAAGTTCACTAAACTGTGCACAGTAGTCTAGAAATAATAAGATAAGATAAAATATATAAAAATAGGCCCATAATATATATCACTGGGGTGGAGTGAAGTGTTAGAGACTTCACCAATACTAGTTCTCAGCTGTATGGTGTGGAGTGACTGCTTCTCATCCCCGCTGGCTTTTCCTTCCCTAACTCAAGAACACTGTTAGCAGGTACCCATTTAAAGCAGGGTATAATGCAGCATGACACTGCAGAATGTATTAGTAATTCTTAGGCACACAGGTTTCCAACAACAAAAAATAATAATAAAGACAGTCCTATAGCAGTTACTGTAGTAGGGGAATGAAGCATGACAGACTTCACTGTGCTAGGTCTCAGCTTAATGAGACGGGCTAACCAGTTCCTTCCTTGCTGCCTTTGTCTTCCCTAACTCAAGAGCCAAGCAGCCAAACATGATGACACTGGAGAAGATGCAATGAGGTGGTGATAGACACACTAAAGAAATACAACATGACAACACACCAGATCACAAAATGAGCTCTGGATCAGAGACCAATCATCAGGTCTACTTGTGACTGTGACACAGTAACTCTTTCTGTCCCTGGCACCAGCAAGGTGATGCTTTCAACAAGCAGTAAACACACACACATACATGCACACTCACACACTAATGAGAAAATATCTCATCATCATTTTTTCTTTCTTGTAGGGCATGGGGCCATCATTGTAGCTGATTCTCTTGTAGGGCATGGGGCCATCATTGTAGCTGATCCTCTTGTAGAGCATGGGGCCATCATTGTAGCTGATCCTCTTGTAGGGCATGGGGCCATCATTGTAGCTGATCCTCTTGTAGAGCATGGGGCCATCATTGTAGCTGATCCTCTTGTAGGGCATGGGGCCATCATTGTAGCTGATCCTCTTGTAGGGCATGGGGCCATCATTGTAGCTGATCCTCTTGTAGGGCATGGGGCCATCATTGTAGCTGATCCTCTTGTAGGGCATAGGGCCATCATTGTAGCTGATCCTCTTGTAGGGCGTGGAGCCATCATTGTAGCTGATCCTCTTGTAGGGCATGGGGTCATCATTGTAGCTGATCCTCTTGTAGGGAGTCTGTATCAAACATTCACATGCTCGTGCAGTGGTAGTTTATTTAGCAACTTGTTTGACATGATGAGGTTGCCAGCCTCATACAGAACCTCATATTAGTCACCTTGTATGACATACCTGAAGAAGCAGTATAGACATTCTTTATTTGGCTCATCAGAGACCAATCTCCGCGAATGAGGTTGAGGATTGTTTCATGCTTACAGACATTTGGATTTGTCGACGATCCGAATGGCTGTAAGCATGAAACAATCATCGACATCAGTCGCGGAGATATAATCATTTGAGGAATGCGCCATGCTGCAGACATGAAGCAATCCTCAACAATCAGCAAAGACTGCATCTGGTAGGTTATGATTGTCCCTCTGCTTAGTTGATTGTCACGGCAAATGCTAAAATTACAGGAAACTGGTGACATCTCAAGATGACAGGAAGGCTGTTTTGTTCTCAACTGACGCATGAAATGAAAACTTATCCAGCTTAATTACTGCCTATGATGATTTTTTTGCGTTTTACAAAAATTCAGTCCTCTACAATTAGTTTAAACAGAATGTTAAAGTTAAATTGAAGAAAAAAAGATATATATGTGTATGTATGTATGTGTATATAGTAATAATAGTAATAGCCCCTTCAGTCATAAATGACTATGGGAATGTGCCCCTGAGGTAACAGCCCTCAGCTGCTATATACATCTTCTCCCGTCACTGTTTTTACAGGTGAACATGCTCATATGATTAGGTATTTTGCCTATATATATATATATATATATATATTATATATATATATATATATATATATATATATATATATATATATATATATATATATATATATATATATATATATATATATATATATATATATATATATATATATATATATATATATATATATATATATATATATATATATATATATATATATATATATATATATATATATATATATATATATATATATATATATATATATATATATATATATATATATATGATATAGGAAACTCTTTACAGAGCGATACAACAGGAGGCAATCTGATCATCAGAAGAAGTCCCCCCATCAGACAAGTGTTTCGGCCCAGTATACTCCTTTACACTCTAAGGGGGGCGGGCCCACTTGGGTCATGACTCCCAAGCGTCTCAGCCTCCTGTTGTCTTGTATCGAAAATGAACCCATTTCACTTATGGTAGCAACTTTAATCCACAACTCCGCCAGCCGTGGAGGCAATTGTGAAAGTAACAAAGAGAAGACAAATTATTCCGTTCGTTCCGTCGCACACACTGAGACATCATCGCGAAGCCGCCGAGCCTAGCCACTGAAATTCTGACACTGACACCTCCTATAATATACATCGCCTGTTGCCCCTCAGTCACAGCCCGCTCACTAGTACACCACAAAACTCAGCGTTTTGTGGACTTAGAAAAATTCCTGGTGTTTTCTGTACCGCAGCGTTTATTGTCACGATTTCCATTGCCCATTGCGGTTGTTCCACAGCCAGCCTGATGCCTTTTCGGCAGTTTCACTAAGCCTCTTCAGTGCCCTTGTTCTCGCCTGTCCCTTCAACCCCAACAGTTTCAATAGATCATACATTGATGCAGCCACAAGCCCTCTTGCGCCCACTTCAACAGCCATGACCCTTGTAGTGAACCCCTCGTGTCTCAGATCCGCGGCCAGATCACTATAGAGGGTGGTTCTTTCATTATGAAACTAAATTATTAAACTTCACCATTTCATGATGCAGTACTTGCAAAGAGATTTGTGAAATCAGATTAAAGTAGATCATTGGCCTCGATACAGGAGCTGGGATGATTATAACTGGTATTCAAGATGACGTTCACTGAAAGTACAGTGCCGTTTCCATATTTTCCTGAAAATCTGGTGTGAATATTTCTAACTCTGTGCCATGAAAAGCGTGCTCTTTCAATGGAATTTCAATTTAGCTTTCACAGTACAATGCGCTCTGTTTCTGTATTTTCCCAAGTGATTCAATGTGCACCCTGCAAAATTTACAATACTGAGTGCTAACAGACTTGTCACAGAGAGACTAACTGAACATGAAACTAAAGATAATATATGACAAAACTGAAGCAACAGTTTTAAAAGATAGCATCAAAGACAACTAGAAAGAAAAAAAATCTCACTGCAGATTAAAGATACCGCTAAACTGGAGTGAAGTGTTAGAGACAATATATACTAGGTCCAGCTTTATAAAGTGGGATGACCAGTTCCTTGCTTTGCTATCTTTGCCTTCCCTAACTCAAGTCAAGTACCCATTTACAGCCAGGTTGACTGCAGTGTGACGTTACCAGGTTTCAAACTCATAATCTGCAAATACAGATGCGCTCTTCTAATCCTATGCCCATGTGATTCATTACCAAGAAAAGACCAGATGATCATTTTTAAACTGAGAAATGATCAAAGGAAACTGATATACAATATATTCAACAATTTGAAAATTGGACAAACAGATGTGTCCATGGGGTGAGTAAAAGCAACCAGGCAAACATGTCCTCCGGGAATCCTGGCTATATTACTGAGACAACCTCCTTTAAGGGAGATACTGCCAGGAGATGGCACATGCCAGAGATAGACGTCCAGTTTTGCTACAAATAGAAAGATGCAACAACATAGCAGAATAAAGAAGGAGACATCTGCCTCATTCAAATCCTGCTTGTGACGACTTATGAAAATAAAAGTGCATTGCAGTGTTCATGCTGTTCCGCTGCCGCATTTCCCCATTCTTCTTCTTCTTTGATCCTTAGCTGCCGACCGTCAAAGCAGTCAGTGGCCTAGTGGCGTCTTGTAGGGCAACAACAAATTGATTCCACTTTGCTCGGTCGGTGGCCATCCTTCATACAGTGCCCCAACTCTGGTTCATTCTTTGCATCTCAGCCTCCACAGTCCTCCGCCAGGTTGTTTTTGGTCGGCCTCTCTTTCGTTTTCCTTCAGGGGTCCACAGCAATAGCTGTTCTTGTGATGGCATCGGGGTCTCTTCTGAGGACATGGCCAACCCAGCTCCAGCGTCTGCCAGCTATGATGGTGTGCATGTCCTCTTGCTTACTCCGAGTAAGCAGATCTTGGTTGGTGATGGTATTCGGCCAAAAGATTCGGTGAATTTTTCTTAGGCATGTTGTGTGAAAAGAGGACAATTTTGACATTTCCTTCTCTGTAACTCTCCAGCATTCCGCACCATAGAGAAGCACAGAAAGCACACAGCTCTGATATAATCTTAATTTTGTGCTTGTGATGTATTGAGAGGACTTCCAGATGTTGTTTAGGCTAAAAAAGGCTGTTCTTGCCTTATTCATTCTGATGTTGATGTCTTTGCCTGCCCCGCCGTCTGGTGTTACTATGCATCCTAGGTATGTGAAGATGTCTGTCTGTACCAGTTGCTGATTCCTTACTGATATGGGCTCAGGGTTGCTCACATTGAGCGTCATGACCTCTGACTTCTTTAAATTGATGTTCAAGCCCACCTGCTGGCTAAACTTATTAAGTCTATCCGTTTTTTCCTGGATGTGTTGATGTGAATGTGCTAGTAGTGCAATGTCATCTGCATATTCCAGATCTTCCAATGTAGAAAATGTAGTCCATCTTATTCCTCTTGGACTGCCCTCTGTTGTCTGGCGCATCACCCAGTCTATGACTGTTAAAAATAGAGTGGTTGATAAGGGGCATCCCTGTCGTACTCCTGTCTTCACCTCAAAGGTTAGGTTGCTCTGCCCAACACTACACGTAAAGTTGGCATAGAGGCTTTTTATGATTGACACTATGCAGCTTGGAATTCCATAAGCCCTCAGTATTTTCCATAAACCGTCCCTATGTATGCTGTCAAAAGCCTTTTCAAAATCAACGAAATTAATGTACAGCTGTCTTTGCCATTCTGAGCACTGCTCTATAATGTTCCTGAGAGTGAATATATGATCTACACATCTTCTGTTCTTCCTAAATCCTGCTTGTTCTTTCCTCAGTTTGTAGTCTACTGCTTTTGAAATTCTCTGTATAATTATCCTGCCTAGTATTTTGCTGGGAACTGAGAGAAGAGTGATTCCTCTCCAATTATTGCAGTCTGCAAGATCTCCCTTCTTGGGCAATTTGACAATTATTCCTTTGTTCCACTCTGATGGTGTTGTCCCCGTTTTCCAGACTTGTGCAAATAGTGGTTCTAATAGTTCTGCTGCTAGCTCAGGGTCTGTCTTAAATAGCTCTGCATTTAAGTTATCATGGCCAGGAGCTTTTCCGTTCTTTAACCCTTTGATTGCTATGATGATTTCTTCTTTTCGTGGAATGTCTGTATTTACATCTAGATCGTTTTCAGCCTCAGGAACATTCAATTGTGTCTCTGGTGGTTCCTTGTTCAGAGTTTCTCTGAAGTGCTCTGCCCATCTTGTTTCCTGTCCCTCTGCTGTAGTGATGAGATTTCCTTGCTTATCTCTTACTAATGTAATATTGTTTGCACCTCGTTTTCCGCTGATGAATTTAGTTATTTTGTATACTGTGCTTTGTTCATTTCTCAGTGCTGCCTCTTCTGCCTGTCTTGCAAGATCGTCTAGGAAATTCCTTTTGTTGGCTCGGGTTTGGCGTTTAACTTCCTTGTCCAGCTGACTGTACTGTTCGCTATATAGTTGATTTAACCTGGGGGACTTCGCTTCTGTTTTCTTTCTTTTCATTTCCTTTCTCAGTGTTATGGTGTTTAATGTTTCTGGTGTTATCTAGTCTTGCTTCTTCCTTTCCTGGAATCCCAAGCATGATTTGCTGCTTTCCTTATATATTGTTGAAATGGTGTTGAATTTCTGGTCAATGTCTTTTCCTGACTTTTGGCAAATTGATATTGTTTCTTTATGTCAGCCGCAAAAGCTTTTCTGGTAAGGGGGTCCTTCAATTTGCTGATGTCAAACCTTTTCTGTGTAGTTACAGTTGGTCCAGCCCTTCTTAGTTTAACTTTCAGTTTTGCTACTACTAAATGGTGATCACTTCCCACATCTGCACCTCTTCTTACCTTCACATCTTGTAATGCATGTCTCCATCTACCGTTAATCATGATGTGGTCTATCTGGTTTCTGTCCCGACCATTTGGTGATTCCCATGTTAATTTGTGAATTTCTTTATGTGGGAAAAGTGTTTCTCCAATGACCAGGTTGTTAATACTACAGAAACTTATTAATTTATCCCCATTTTCATTTGCTGTTCCGCTGCCGCATTTCCCCATTACTCTTTCATTAAATGTATTGTGTGTACCAACTTTTGCATTCAAGTCTCCCATTACTATAATAAGATCATATCTAGGTAAACAATCTAGGTAGACACCCCATGCGGTGGATAAGACGGTTCTCAAGCTGTTCTCGGCTAGCAGTGTCAGAGGAGCAGGATCTGATCGCCGTGACCTGGATGTCGATGGGACCATGGTGGTCAGGACCATTAAAATGTATGGCAACTGGTGTGGATTTTTGCTGAGAGATGTCATTCAAGTGCTGGCTGAATCTGTCCCAAAGTCGTTTGCCTGTTTGGCCAATATAGGTTTTGCAGCAACGTTTTTAATTAACTTAAAAAGAGAAAGATAAAACAAACACATAGAAAATATACAAGCTTTGATTGCTTCTTCTGAAACTTCAATGGAAAGAAAGAATGAGTTTTTTTTTACTGCGCCCTAAAGAGTGCAGGGCTCCTTCAGTTGACCCTTATCAGGATGTCTGCACCAAACCACTTCTGTGCTCTTGGATTGATTTCAATAGTGATTTCAACTATACAAAGACTGTGTACACTATCTTTACCAAAAGTCATAAAGTAGTCAAGAAGAACATCGCATGTATCTTGGAGTCACACTTGATCGGCAGCTTAGCCTCAAGAACCATTTTGAGGATACAAAGAACAAAGCACTGAGGCGATTATAACTATTGAAGAGGCTTGCTGGCACTACATGGGGATCAGACAAAGATACTCTGAGAGGCTTGTACCTTGGCTATGTCTGTTCTGTGATAGAATACAACAACTCACTGCTTACAACCTGCTCCATGACAAACCTAGAGTCTCTTGACAGAGTGCAAAGCAATGCCTTTCGACTAATTAGTGGAGCTCCATCTCCAACTGCCAATGCATGTGAAATACACACAAATGTGAAACCCCTTGGGTTGTGGAGAGATAAAGCTGCTTTAGAAGTTTATGAAAGATGTAAGAGAATGAAGTGAAACTACCTCAATGGACACCTTGTCGAAAACTGGGAACACAAGCAAAGGATAAAACACAAGTCAGCCTTACAATAAGTCTGAAATTAAAGACAGATATCACCTCCCAGAAAGAAGACAAGATATACAGAACATAGTAAAGAATTTATCACCACATACTCGCTTAAAAACACCAGAAGTACAGATGAAATTAGTAGATGGAACAACCAAACATTCCAACCCAGTCAGTCTTAAGAGTGCATCACAACGAACCATTGATGTCTACCCTGAAGAATGGTTACATGTCTATACTGATGGTCCTGCATTTAACTCTTAGTATACGAGCTAATTTCATGACTACCATTACAAATTTTGTAATAAATAATTTATTTATAAAGATAACATAAATTGTTATATATCAAAATGTGAAGAAATGAAACCCCTATATCATGCACGTAACTAAATTGTTCAGTGGTTTTAAACATGCATTCATCTATACATTTTCGCTATTGACGGGGATCGATCATCGGCCTTTCTAAGAGGCCGCTCGTATACTAAGAGTTAAGGCACCATCAAAGCAGGTTATGGAGTCTACATATGTTATCCAGATGGATCCTCCGACGAGCTGTTTCATGCATGCAGGGAGTTTTGTTCCAATTATGAAGCTGAAATTACTGCACCGGAAACAGCCGTATACTATCTGAAGACTGTATTTGATTCCTTTCCCACAAAGGCTCAAAACATCGTCATTTTTACTGACTCATTGTCTGCCCTGCAAGCTTTGGAAGGCAGAGTACATTGTAGAACTGAATTAGCCAAACTAATCCTGGATGCTGATCAGCTTATCACTTCCTATGGCATCAGAATAGTTATGCAGTGGATCACTGGTCACTCAAATACATCAGGTAATGACAGAGCAGACAGATTAGCAAAAAAGGGAACAAGACAAGAACAACCACTCACAGCTGCAACTCTCCAAACAGCCAAAACACTCATACAAACAACAAACAAACTTGGCTGGTCCTGATCCTAATAACAACATCGGCCATCTTACCATGAGGGATGTTGTTGTTATAGATCCAGCGGCGCAAGGGCTCTTGTCCTTTGGCCCAATGCCTTGTAGTGATATCTGTATGTTTTCGCAAGTTATTTTGTTTCTCCATATAAGGTGTTCCACCTATCTGGCCTGGAAGGAAGGAGCATTTTCCTAACATCATCGACTGCTGGGCACTCAAAGAGGTGGTGGTCAACAGTTTTGTAGTGGTAGTTACATAGCTGGCACTCTGGAGAGGATCAGAACACCATTTTTTGGCACAGATCACAACATATACCACTCAAGTCACTTGAACAGAATCAAACCACAACACTCTCCAGAGTGCCAGCTATGCAACTACCCCTATGAAACTGTTGATCAACACCTCTTTGAGTGTCCAGCACTCGATGATGTTAGGAAAATGCTCCTCCCTCCCAGGCCAGATAAGTGAAACACCTAGTACAGAGAAACAAAACAACTTGTGAAAACATGCAGATATCACTACATGGCATTGGGCTAAAGGGTGAGAGCCCAAGAGCCGCTGGATCAATTACAACAACAACAGCGATGATTTGTTTCATGCAAGATTTCTAGCCCCACATGCACTTCTCTTCTTCTTCTTCCGTCCTTAGCCACCGACCGTCAAAGCAGTCAGTGGCCATTACGCCTAGTGGCGTCTTAGGGCAACAGCAGATAGGTTTTCTTTGCCATTGTTTCCCATCACGCCTATTGGCGTCTTTAGGGCAACGGCAAATCAATCCATTTGCTGTTGTTTCCGTAATCGAAGTGACTGGCAAACGGGTGATCAGCCCGTTGGTCACATGCACTACTTTAGCCATAATATGACTGATGGAAATGATGGGCCTGATTGATTCTTTGTCTCCTGACAGAATCCTGGGACACGAGGCAGTGCATTCTCAAAAGTGTATCTTACCTTAAACGAGCAAATGAGTCGGTGACAATCTGCTGGATGACAGCTCGAGTAAGATGGCAAGATGTGACCAGCTCATGACCTTTTGTCCACCTGAAAAGTAAAAATTTCAACTTACCAGTCAGTAACTGTTATACATGTATGTTATAACTAGACTTGTTGAATGTGAATATACTATGCATTTCACTGCATTGGGAAATAAATGGAAATCAGGGGAAACCAAATCCAACACAGAAATATGAATTTTCAACTGACATGTCAAGGCATTTCTATTCAGGTCTATGACATGCAGTGCTAAAACAACAACGAAGAAGTTACAACAACCCACAGGTTACAGACTTGCTCAGAACAGAAGGATTACAATGGCATGACAGGATCACTAATGTGGAACTACTGGACATCTTGGCAAAGGTGATTATGTCTCTGCACAGCTTCCTGTCCCTAGATCTGTTCATCAGTTATGCTGACTTTTTTCCCATGCGATGATGTCCAACTGTCCAGTACCTTTCTCTTTGCTATCCTCTATGTCTCCTCCTATCAAGCTTGCCTGTTGTCACAATCCATTCCAGATTTCTTCTTCTCATTACATGCCCAAAGAACATTTTCTTCTGATATAAGATTCCTTTGTGTAAAGCTTTCTTTCATGACATACTATACACGGGCAATTTAAAAGTGGCTTTCCCTTGCCTTTCACCAGTCCGTGCATTGTGACAATGTCCACTAGCCTTTGACTAAAGTCCACCCCCCAAGGCAGCAAGGAGGGAAGAGGTTAAAATGATTCCATCTCATTGGCCGGCACATCATAAAGCTATAGAGGTTTTTATACACATATATAACCCTCAACTGCCCCACCCTCAGAGACAACCACCTGTTTTGCCAGCTGCTGATTATTCAGTATTGGCAGCTAATCTCTATTTGAGAGGCCACTCTACCATGCACTACCTGGCTATTCATCTTGTAGAAGAACACGCTCTTTGTGATGGAAATAACTAGACAAATACCAGTGGATCAAGTGGTGAAGAAAAAAACTGCTGCCTGATAGGACACACACTGAGGAAACCAACTAATAGCAATACAAGGTAGAAACTGTTCTTTAACACTTTCCTGACCAACTTCGACGGTTGTCGAATTTCCGTTATGTACCGTTGCTGACCAAATTCGACTATCGCCGAATTAGCAACACAACGAACGCAAAATGGCAGCCGTATTGTTATTTTTACGAAACAAGCCTCATCTGGGTATTTGTAGCATTCCAAAATGGCCACGCCCATGATTGATATCATGTAGTGGTGTTTCAAGTGGTGATATGATTAAAATTTCATTATTTTTAGTATTACAGCCCATTCATTGTTTTGATCATGAGTGATGACAAACACCAGACTTGTAACAGAAACGATTCTGACTCTGGCAGCGAATCTGGGGCCGAAAGTGCTATCTCATGGCTTAGTAGAGATGGATCACTTCATAATAACTCTTGTGACACTACCGACAACTAAACTGGAGGTGATGTAGCACTTCTGAAACAGGAGATGGGCGTGGCACAAGGGACCACAGCAGGACTGCACATCAAAATAATCCGTGGAGATGGAGAAAGTTTGCTCAAAGTGAACTTATTGAGCTTGACATTCTTCCTCCAAATGAAGAACAAGAAGGTGTCAAGACAGACACAACTGAATTCAAGTCCATTGATTTTTTCAAACGTTTTTCCTGACACTGCCATAGATCTGATCACTGATGAAGTGAATAGGTACTGAGAAAATCACCTCACTCTGCACACAGGGAGGAATATATTTCAAGCACTAACTGCTAGCAAAACCCCCAAAGTGGGGATTCAAACTATCTGCTCTCACTGATGCTAAAACATAATACTGCATGAAATTGAAAACTGATAACGAAAATGATGAAGGTTGTGTTGGGGCAACTTCCAGTGTTGTGAAAAATCTTCTTGATGGATAGGCAACAAGGGACATATTCTCTTCTGCGGTAGTTTTTATTCAGCTTTATTTCAAGACCTGAAAGAAATCCAGATTGGTGCATTTGGAACAGTAGCTGAGAATAGGAAGCATTATCCTGAAGCACTGAAGAAAAAGCAACTCAAATTGAAAAAGGCAGATCATCCTATGTTTTGTGTGACAGAAGATAAAGGCATGTCACCTGGCATGATATTATAGACAAGACAGAAAGAGACAAATTCTTGAAGGCAGAACAATTCAGAAGCCAGTGCTTGCCGAAAAATACAGCAAAAGTATGGGAGGTGTCAACCACTTCGGCCAACTTGGTATCTGCCATTATATCATTTCTTAGTTGAAACTGCCCTGGACAATGGGCACATAACCTACAACACTGCCAATTCTACAACAAAGATCAAAGCAAAGAGGTTCAGGCAGGATGACAGTTTCACTCTTAGTGACCCTGCTATTCTTCAACGCAATGTGACACCTTCAAAACCACAAGTCACAACAATGCGACTTACTGAGCGCCACTTCATTGACAAATATGAAAGGGCAAGGTATAAACCAGACTGTAAAGTGTGTAAGGATGCTGGGAAAAGAAGCCATACTTGCATCTACTGCCCAGATTGCAATGTACCTCTATGCCTGATACCCTGCTTCAAGATATACCACACAGTCAAGGATTATCAATGTTCCCGACACAGACTCTTGCAGAGGCCTACAGCTACAACTTCAAACCCAGTTAATGAAGAAAGCAGCTCAGACTTCAACTAGAGGTGCTTAACTACTCAAACATTCACAAACACCCATTGTCAGATGCCACAGACACAGAATACACTAAAAAAAGACATACAAAAATTAAATTTTTTTTTGCATTTTATTCACAATTTTCATTAGCCTTTCATGTTGATATCATGGTCAATCGTTAAATCAGTACATCAATCAAGCTTATTTTATTCGTTGCCATCCATATCCCTAACATTTTATTGCACTGACATTGAACAGGTTCACTAAAAACTGGAAAAAGATCATGGTTTTAAAACATCTCCTGAAATTTCTATAAATAGCCACACACATTCAAGATGGCCGCCATGATCATGTGACCAATTTGCATAAAATAAGTTTTTTCGGATGTAGCAACCATTCATTACAGTGTTCTGAAAATTTCAAAGCCCTATGTCTGCTTTTCAGTTCTTTTTATTAATTTAAAAAAAAAAAAAAAAAAAAAAAAAAAAAAAAAAAGTTATTTTTAAAGAAATCTCCAAACACCCTTGGTAATGGGAGACAGTAATGCTCCGGATTGCTGGTCAGCACAGTGTTAATACTCAATATAAAACAAATTGAGAGAGACAAAAAAACATAGAAGAGAGCTGAAAAAAGTAAAACAAATAGAGACATAGAGCTGGAGGCAGTGTAAAACAAATAGAGAGAGAGAAAAAACATAGAGAAGAGAGCTGGAGGCAGTGTAAAACAAATAGAGAGAGAGAGAGAAAAAACAAAGAGAAGAGAGCTGGAGGCAGTGTAAAACAAATAGAGAGAGAGAGAGACAAAAAACATAGAGAAGAGAGCTGGAGGCAGTGTAAAACAAATAGAGAGAGAGAGAGAAAAAACAAAGAGAAGAGAGCTGGAGGCAGTGTAAAACAAATAGAGAGAGAGACAAAAAAAACATAGAAGAGAGCCGGACATAGACATACAAATGACAAAAAAATACATGGAAACAACTTCAAACTTCAATAAATGGTTACAGAACTGGAGGGCTTAAGCTTGTCAGGAAATAAACTAAAGGCCTATGCTCCACTGGCAGCTAAAAGGCAAAGAAGAAATAAGCAATTATTGCCTCTTATGTAAAGAAATAATTTTTTAACACGCTGGCTGAGGTTAATTTTTTTTTTCCTAATGACTATGGTTAAATTAATAATTACTCTAATGGCTGAGGTAAAAGTACACCGTTATCTACTAACAGAGGTAAATTAACTTATGAGGTAAAAGTAATCTTTTCTACGATAAAAGTAAAATTTTTCTTTTAAGAGGTAAATGTAAAGAGTAGAGCCATAGCAGATACTGCCTTAGGGGACTGAAGTGTTTGAGACTTCACCACACTAGGTGCAGCTTTTTTATGAGGTGGGATGATCCAGTTCTCTTCCTTGTCTTGTCTAATGCAAAGGCAGTCAGGTACCCATTTACAGCTGGGTAGACTGGAGCGTGAAGATACCTGATTTTTATAGCTGAACACGTAACTGTGCCGCAAGAGGAAAGTACTCCAACTGCTTTCACAATCCGACGCTCGTAGACGGAGGTAAAAGCACACGTTTTCCCTCATCTGACTGAAGTAAAGTTAATGTTGTTTATTGCCAAAGAGATAATCTGAATGTTTTCTATTAATCAAGGTAAAAAGTCTATTCTGTTTACTGCAGTATGGCATTTTTACCCCATGCAGCACAGGTCCAGGGGCTGTAAAATGGCTAGTAGGATTAATTCTGCACACGTGATCACAAACTGGGAAAATATCAATAGAATAATGATCACTCACATTTGTGATGAAAAAAAAACCCAAAAAACTACCGTACAAATAATCACATGTATTTTTTCAAGCTCTTCTCACAAACACTGAAGGTGGAATCTTAGTCATTAAAACTGTGACGAAAGTCTCAAACAATCCATCACACTTACCATTCTATCATCTTTGGTATTTTTTCCTCTACAGTTTTTGAGTGGTCAAATTCAATGGGCAAATAGGTTTCCTTGAGTTTTCTGGCCTGATAAAATAAATCTCACATTAAAGAAACTATCTGCAAGGTGTCATACAAATTAATTATAGTAATTCAAACAGAAATAAACTATTTTATAATCAATGATGTCATAATTCTGCCATAAAAGACATATACAAACTGTAACAACAACACTACAGACCAGAAATGTTCTATGACAGAGAAAAACAATGACACAACCTCCCACATGATCAAATGAAGTAACGTATATTTTAGTCTGATGTTCCTGGAAGGCATTTTAATGTGTGTGGACTTACTTGACCTTAGACATCATGCCTAACCTTTGACAGACATACTAACCATTTACATTTACCCCACTGACCCCCGACACTAAGATGCTTAAATAAATAGTAGGGAAATACTAAATATCTATGTCAGTTCCAGGGCCCCAATATTAAGGAGCACAGATCAGAACTACACTCTAACAAGCATGTTCCAAAACAGAATTAAAGAGGGCTATGAAAATAAGACTGGCAATATCATCATGTAAAATGGCATGCTAGAGAAACCACTGCCTCAGGAGATCATCAAGTACTTTGATTTATGATCACAAAATGCAGTGGTGCCCCATGCTCCTTAAAGAAGACAAAAGGAGAAGAAGGAGAAGCTAAAATAAATCTTCTCATGCCCACAATGATATCTTTTGGCCTAAGTCCTGCTCTTCTCATGCCCACAATGATATCTTTTGGCCTATGTCCTGCTCTTCTCATGCCCACAATGATATCTTTTGGCCTAAGTCCTGCTCTTCTCATGCCCACAATGATATCTTTTGGCCTAAGTCCTGGTCTTCTCGTGCCCACAATGATATCTTTTGGCCTAATTCCTGGTCTTCTCGTGCCCACAATGATATCATTTGGCCAAAGTCCTGGAGTCTTGGTTGCATCACAAAAGATTTCTTCTACGGACAACTGGCAGATGGTAAAAGAACAGACGGGCAACCACAGCTGAGGTTCAAAGACGTTTGCAAGATGTGAGGGCACTGGATATATACAAGGGGATTGACATAAGTCTGGGGCCTGACCATGAAGGAATCACAGGAGGAAGATGAAACTTGGCACATTTAAAGTTCATCATATTTGCACTGAATGTGTGAAGTACGCGTTTGTTTCTTCAATGGGTTTTCCCGCTTTGGTGCACGGCGCAATGTACCCTATTGACCAGATCTGCTGCTCCAAAGATTTGACAAAACAATGGAAAAGAAGGAGGCCAGAGCTGTGATAAAATTTCTGATGTTTCAGGGAAAAACACCTACAGAAATACACAGGGAGATGGAACCAGTGTTTCGTGATTCTTGTCCTTCAAATACTTCGGTAAAAAACTGGTGTCAACAGTTTAAGTGCGGCCGCTCAAATGTTGCTGATCTTCCAAGATCTGGTAGACCAGCCTCAGAGTGTAACAATGAAAATGCAACAAGAGTGAAGAAAATCATTGACCAGGATCGAAAAATGACAATTGTGGAGATAGCTAGTAGAGTAAAACTAAATGAAAGAACAGTTTATAGAATTTTACACAACAGACTGAACATGAGAAAAGTGTGTGCACGCTGGGTTCCGCGACTGTTGACACGTGAACAGAAGCAAACGAGGGTAAATTGCTGTCAACAGTTGCTCAAAAAGTGTCAGTCAAAAAATTTTTTGGAGACCATGGTGACAGTAGATGAGACTTGGGTAGACCATTATGACCCCGAATCCAAAATTGCCAGCATGCAATGGGAAACCCCGGGCTCCCCAACACCTGTCAAGCCAAGAGCGCAGAAATCTGCAGGAAAAGTGATGCTGTTTTTTGGGATGGCAAAGGTGTCCTTTTGAAAGATTATCTGCCTCGTGGCAACACAGTTAATGGACAGTACTATGCAGATCTTCTCACCAAACTAAGAAAGGTTGTAACCAGGAAACGAGGAATAACGCGCACTCAAAATCTTCCTTTGCTTCAAGACAACGCGCCCTCTCACAAAGCACGGCTTGTGCAGCTAGCAGCCAACGATTTGAATACTGAAATTCTTCCACACCCACCATATTCTCCAGATTTGGCTCCATCAGACTTTTTTCTATTCCCAAATCTTAAAAAACAGCTAAAAGGAAATCATTTTGACAGCGATGAAGAGGTTATACTGGCATGTGATGACTGGTTTAGTTTGAAAAATAGGGTGTTCTCTCCCAAGGTCTTTTCAAGGTCAAGCAGAGATGGCAGAAGTGTGTCAATTCAGACGGTGGCTTTATTGAAAAGGAATAAACACTATACAAAATTTCAGCTCTCTGTGACATGTCCATGGTCAGGCCCAAGACTTATGTCAATCCCCTTGTATCCAGCAACCTGGGAGGAAGAAGCTGCCAATCGTACCAAGTGGCGATGCTCTCTAGGCGACCACAGCTGAGGTTCAAAGATGTGTACAAGAGAGACGTGAGGGGACTGGATATAAATCCAGCAACCTGGGAGGAAGAAGCTGCCAATCGCACCAAGTGGCGATGCTCTCTATGGCGCCACCTCAAAGTGGGCGAAAGAAAGCACCCACAGCAAGCAGAAGAGAGGAGAAAATGTTGAAAGGAACACAAGGGGAAAAAAGCAGCTGAGGACTGTCACCCCAGGGGCATGTTCCAATTGTCAGTTATGACTCAAGGGGCTATTTTTATAAGTCCTGGTGTATGTGTTGAAGCAAAAAATAAATACCTCAGACTAGGTGCAGGCATAAGGTAGATCCTGATCAATCAGTAAACCACAGGGGATGACTTGTTAGATCTCTAGGTGACAGAAGGGGAAAAGAGAAAAAAGAAAGAATGCCCAAGCTAGAGAAATTTCCCCTCTCCTGCTGGAATTTAAATGCCTGGTATCACCATGATTAAAGGTAATTTTCTCATATTACCAATGCAAACACAAGCTAGGAACATGATCTTTCATACAAAGCGATGTTTACATTCAGTAAATTATCATTTAATTAGAATTTGTCACCGCTCAGTTGATGGAACAGAAGGAAGTAGATAGTTTGGCAAATTTAAAAGTTACCCATCATCACTTTCCTTCACAGTCATGGCTTTGTGTTCCATAGGGAGTTAAAAAAAAAAAAAAGAATGGTCAAGAAAAAGAGATTTTGCTACACTAGTTCCAGCTATGTGAGGTGGGGTGACTAAGTCCCCCCCTGCCTTTGCCTTCCCTAACTCAAGAGCAGAGTCTGGTACCCATTTACAGAGGCTGTCAACCTCATCACAAAACATACTGCTGCAGAAGCCACCACTGCTGGAGCATGTGAATGCTGGCTTGTTGCATAGGGACCAACAGTAGTGGTGGCTCCACAAGAAACAAACAGGAGACTGGACAGGGATGCTTTCAGGTTTTGAACCCAGAAATGCTGCCATGAGAGGCATAATGTATGTGTGCATAAAATTTAACTTGGAAAAGCAAACCATAGCAGTGAACTCACCTCTTCCTTGAAATAGTCTGGCATGTATTTACTCTCTTCAAGCACATCTGGTCATTTAAAAGAAAATGTTTGAGAGTTCAGCCCTAGCAACGACAAGCTTCACTAACATTGCCTTACACTAACTAAACTCACACGTCTGTTAAACAAATTCAAAGTGTATTCTGTAAACACAAAGTATCATCATCATCATTATTTCCTTTGTATTACTTATGGAGCACGTATCGACCACTGCTGCTAGCTCCTTTATAGGAAGCCTGCACCAAGCAGTCACATGATCTTATTGTTGCAGTTTCTGTGGCAATTTGTTTTACAAGATCAGGTTGCCAGTCACCATGTACAACATTATATTAGCCACCATGTACGACATTATATTAGCCACCATGTACGACATTATATTAGCCACCATATACGACATTATATTAGCCACCATGTACGACATTATATTAGCCACCATGTACGACATTATATTAGCCACCATGTACGACATTATATTAGCCACCATGTACGACATTATATTAGCCACCATGTACGACATTATATTAGCCACCATGTACGACATTATATTAGCCACCATGTACGACATTATATTAGCCACCATGTACGACATTATATTAGCTACCATGTACAACATTATATTAGCCACCTTGTATGACAAGCCTCAGGGTGCAGTGGTCCTATTCATTCTTTGCCTCTTTAGAGATGCTGGGAACTACACAACCAACAATAGGATGTTTAAAAGGAAAGTGGCTTTCACAGTTGTATTCTTCATTTTATTTATTTTCTCACTTTCTTTCCTTTCCCCGGTAAAGGCCTTGTTGCCACAACGTTGGCAATTTTCTTTCTTTTATCCTAGCACAAAATGCATTTTTTTTTCCTTTTATTTTAACTACCCACCCTTCACCACATCTTACTGTATGTCTCCTCCTCTTCTTAAACAGAAAGTATAAATGCTTGCTAATGCTTTTCCCCTTCTCAGAAGGTAAAGGTAATGACCCAGGGTAAGCAAATCCAAAGTCACAAAATAAGGCACAATGCTTGGTGTATGGTCACAGGTCAGGTAAATACAAATCAACAATGTAACTCCCACACCACAGCCATTGTTTATAAGTGGTAGATTTAAAGTGTAAAGCCAGCTAATCTAGTTCAAGTTTAAACAAACAACTAAATAAATATTCCCACATGAACCAGTTGCTCTGTCAAATATTTGGAAGTTAACAAAACAACATTACAGGTTTGGGTGTGTGTAGGGAGGTATTTACAAGGACAGATCTGCCAACATTTAACACAGTCAACCAGTTCACCTTAAAGTTTTAAAAATCTAACAGCAATGCTGAAACATTTTTCACTCATGAAAACAATAAAAAACATTAGACATTTAGCAGCTCCAATAAGAAAAATATGATTTATCAAAGTCATTCATTGTTAATCTATTTAATACACACTAGCATGCTAATGCTAACAAACATTAAACAATTGACATTCCAGAACTTTCCAAACCTGAAAATTAAACTATTACGATCAATTGTGATTTGTATTATATTAATGCATCATCATTATTATTATTTTTACATGGTATGAATCATGGAACCACCACCACAGCAGGTCCCCTCACAATAAGCCTGAACCAAGCATTCACATGCTCTTGTTGTGGTAGTTTCTGTAACAACTTGTTTTACAATGATAAGGTTGGCAGTCGCATGTGATTTTTATCACACTTGACCATTATCTCAACTCACTGTGTGTTGTGCTGCAGATGTTTCCATTTTCTGTATATTTAGACAGAGTACGGTCAAAATCGGCAACAACCTGAAATTACAGAACAGCGGGATGGAGGGAAAGAATTTAATAAAGAAATTTTAATTATTTTTATGTCAAAAGAATCTTTTTTTTTTTTTTTTAAATTACAAGAAACAATTTCCACTTCAGTATTCTTCTACCGTAGCCACTTAGAATGCTTAAACTGGCTGTTCAGTTTGAATTTTCACCCAACAGAAATTGAATCCAGTGGAATCTGACAAACAGGTAGATGATTTAAATTTTGTAGACAAACTGGCTCTCCTGTTCGACAACCTCAATCAGGTGAAAGAAAAAATGAAAATACTCAATGAGAAGTCAAAGCAAGTGAATCTGTAAATTTACAGGGAAAAGGCAAAGATAAATACAGGGAATGCTAACAAGACTGAACTTGAAGAAACAAACCCAACAGATATAAAATCATACACGTATCTTGGCAGCAATATAGACACAGTTGGAGGGATAGACAATATCAAAATAAGAATACAGAAGGCTAGAAGAGTTTTCATTGCCACCAGGCGTAATGGCCACTGACTGCTTTGACGGTCGGCGGCTAAGGATCAAAGAAGAAGAAGAAGAGTTTTCATTGCATTGAGAAATATATGGAGATCAAGAGAAATCAAGGCCTAAGAAAAATTCTCAGAATATTTTGGCCGCATACCATCACCAACCAAGATCTGCTTACTCGGAGCAAGCAAGAGGACATGCACACCATCATAGCTGGCAGATGCTGGAGTTGGGTTGGCGATGTCCGCAGAAGAGACCCCGATGCCATCACAAGAACAGCTATGCTATGGACCCCTGAAGGAAAACGAAAGAGAGGCCGACCAAAAACAACTTGGCAGAGGACTGTGGAGGCTGAGATGCAAAGAATGAACCAGAGTTGGGGCACTGTACGAAGGATGGCCACTGACCGAGCAAAGTGGAATCAATTTGTTGCTGCCCTACACGACGCCACCAGGCGTGATGGCCACTGACTGCTTTGACGGTCGGCGGCCAAGGATCAAATAAGAAGAAAGAAAAAGAATAGAAATCAAGTACAGCATCAAAATAAGAATTTTCCTCTCAAGTCAGTCCTATTGAATGGCTCTGGAACATGGAGAACTACAAATAAACAATAAAAAAGCTACAGACTTTCATAAATAAGTGCTTGCAAAAGAACAGAATAATTGAAATGGTGTGAGAAGATCACCAATATACAAATGATGACAAGAACCAGACAAATGCCAGTAGAACAAGTAGAGCCCCTTTATCATATAAGAGTTATGCAAACTACGTCAGAATCGAAAACGAGGCTGAACGACGTAGACGCCATTTTCAGCTGGACAATACCAGGGCTAGTAGCGAGAATAAGCATCGAGTAAGATTTTTTTTTTTTTTTAAATTAATGAAGATAAATATCCCGTTCAACCTCTGATGGGTTATAATGAGGATATATATTGTTTTCAATTCCAAATAATATGAACAATTGCCGATATGAGAAAGTGGCATCACATTTGTCAAATCATTGTAAATAGGGACAATCACAATTATGTTTATTCGTTAAATAAATATTTAAAAAAAAATAAAAATAAAGAAGAAACTCTGAACAAGAATAATATTAAAATGGAGGGGTGTAAAGGCCTGGTGGTTCCAGTTATATAACTGACTTTAACAGATATTTAATTGACTTTCGCCTATTAAAAGTCATATGTATTGTAAGAACAGCATCAGACCTTCACATTCCCAGCCACTATATATTAACATTTGTTCATGTTAAATATTGTTTGACTATATTATGCAGTTCCCTGGGACTGTCTATTCTTAACACCTCTTCTGTATTTATAAGATTATATTTATATATATAAATATATTATAAATATAATATATAATTATAAATTTATATATTATATATATATATATTTTATATAATTTTAAAATATAAAATTATATAATAAAAATAATATAATAACATTTTATATTTTTCTCTTTTTTGGCTTCCTTATCTTCTATGTTTTGTTTGATCTTTTCAGTAAGTGAGTAGTCTATGAGTTACGCGAACTAAAATTTGGCCGTCATTTTTGGCTGTACCCGTATTGCAGGAAAATGGACCCAATCGCGAGTGTCAGACCCAATATGCATTTTCGTTTAGGTTAACTAATAATTTGAAATAAAATTAGATGCAAATACAGTAGCACATATTTGTACTATTCTTTGTATTTCAACTAACAAAACAAAAAGAAGAAAACTAGTTTCCTTACTGGTTTATTGAATAGAATCAGTAGCGTGAATTTTTAACGCATACTCCGTTGAATTTTATATTCCGTTAGAATTCCACTATTTAGCAACAAATATTCCACTAGAATTGCAACACTTAGCAAAACATACTACCTTATAAAATAATATATCATCAGTCAATGTCTTTTCCTGGCTTTTGGCAATTTGATATTGTTTCTTAATGTCGGCCGCAAAAGCTTTTCTGGTAAGGGGGTCCTTCAATTTGCTGATGTCAAACCTTTTCTGTGTAGTTACAGTTGGTCCAGCCCTTCTTAGTTTCACTTTCAGTTTTGCTACTACTAAATGGTGATCACTTCCCACATCTGCACCTCTTCTTACCTTCACATCTTGTAATGCATGTCTCCATCTACCGTTAACCATGATGTGGTCTATCTGGTTTCTGTCCCGACCATTTGGTGATTCCCATGTTAACTTGTGAATTTCCTTATGTGGGAAAAGTGTTCCTCCAATGACCAGGTTGTTAATGCTACAGAAACTTATTAGCTTATCCCCATTTTCGTTTGCTGTTCCGCTGCCGCATTTCCCCATTGTTCTTTCATTATATGTATTGTGTGTATCAACTTTCGCATTGAGGTCTCCCATTACTATAACAAGATCATATCTAGGTGTGTCTTCCATTTCTTTCTGCAGTTGTTGATAGAATTCATCCTTGACCTCCTCATCGCTATCGTTCGTTGGTGCGTAGCATTGTATTATTGTAGTGTTGGTGAATCTCCCTCTCAATCTCAATCGTATCAGTCTGTTGTTGATGGGTTTCCATTCCAGTAATGTCCTTTCTATCCCTTTCTGTAGAATAATGGCTACGCCTTCACTGTGCTGTCCATCCTCTCTTCCAGAGTAAAGTACTGTTTCTCCTGTTGCTGTTTTAACTTTTCCTGCCCCTGTCCATCTGCTCTCACTTATCCCCAGGATGTGTAACCTGTAGTTTCTCATTTCTGCCGTGACCTGTCTTAGTTTACCTGTCTCGTACATTGTCCTGACATTCCAAAATCCTATTCTTGTATCCTGTTTTGCGGTCAGGACATCCGTTTTCATGTCAGTGGCTTCCTTTCGGCTTGCTTGTGTAGAATAGGATTTAAATGGTACACCAGCTGACCAATCAGGAAGTGATGACAAGAACCAGATAAGTGCGAACAGAACAAGAGATGAGAGGAAGATGGATAAGACCCACACTGAGGAAACTTGTTGATAGCATTATCAGACAGTCCTTGTTCTGGAATACCCAGGGTAAAAGAAGCAGAGATAGACTAAAGAACATATGGAGAAGAGAACAGAAGACAGAGATGAAAATAATGAGGAAGACATGAAAAGACCTCAAGCTGATGGCCTGCACCAGGAGGATTTGGCATGTGTTTGCTGAAGGCCTAAGCTCCTTTTCCTTGGGGAGCTGAAAGGTACTGACTGATTGATCGAATAATAATGAAATAAATTAAGGGGCTGCTGTAAAACTGGTAAGGAATATAAGTATATAAACCAATAAAACGGTATTGAATCAGTTCTACAAAATAACGGTTCACATGAACATTTCATGTGACCATTAATTTGTAGAACTGATTCAATATCGTTTTATTGGTTTGAATAATAATGAAATAACATATTTTACACTTTGCTAAGATATAGCGGACTATATTAAATTCGCCTTCAGTGATCTACTTGATCAAAGGCTGTCATAGCCTTGAATTGTAGTGGTGATAAGCTCTTACTACAGATGAACGCTTCTATGGCATGCACATCACACAGTCTCTGACAGCCAAGTCCAACTCCTGACTTTTACATGTCAGATTGAGCCTGACAGAATCATTTCCACTGAAAGAAAAGGCAAGTCACTGGCAACTTAAAACCAGCCGTTTTGGGCAGATAGGGTTCGTAATCCTTGGTCATAAGCATATCTAGAAGGTAAACTCTGGTTTCAAACTTCCGCTGCCTTGTGGGAGTATCTAGGAAAGGCTTCGGGAGTAAAACCTGAGGATAAATCTGGAGCCATAGTCCCTAATGCAGTCTAATGTTGAATGAACCAGCTCTGTGGAGAGAGGGACATGTTGCATGGGAAAATCTCCATAAAACTGTGCCCAAGCCTGCACCCTGGAGAGAAAACTCTTACAACAAGCAGAAGAGAAAGAAAATGCCTAAAAGAGCACCAGGAAAAAAAGCAGCTGAGGGCTATACTTCAAGGTCACATAATCCCCATAGTCATTTATGACTAGAGGAGGCTACAATGATCTATTTGAAGTTATGATGAACAGCTCAGAAATGAGATATCTGAGGAAGGTGGTTGAAGTAACAAGAACAGACATGGTCTGCAACTAGACAATACATCATGGCCTAAAAGACCAGACCCAAGTAAGATGGTTTGGCCATGTCTGCAGAATGGGAAAAGATCAGCTACCACGACAAGTATGGGAAACTAAGAGCCAGAGATCCAGACCTCCAGGACGACCCAGAGTCCACTGGTAGGACAACATTAGACAATCTCTGAAGGAACGAACGAACGAACTTTATTTTCAAAGGGTTAAGAATTGGGCACACAGGCCCGTCTTACATTCTGCCCTTACTCTCTCTCTCTCATCATGTATACTGTATCATTTCATCCTCACATTTACTTTAAGCATTATTAAGGCATTTATCATTATAAAAGTAATATAACATCATACATTTGCAATAATCATCATAATTAAAGTATGTTTTTAAAATAAATTAAAGAAAAAAAAATGAAAAATAAAGAATTAAAAAAATAATAATAATAAAAATAAAAAAAATTAATGAAAATGAAAAAAAAAAAAAAAAAAAGGAACGAGGACTAGAATAGAACAAGGCCAGGAGAAAGACAGCCGACAGGATAGTATGGCGCTCTCTCTTCCAACCCTCTACACCTCGCAGTAGAAGAGGAATGACTAAGTAAGTAAATGTTGAACAAAATTTGTAATTACTTACCTGTAACTTGTGGTGCGCATCTTTCATCATTACACGAATAGCTTTTTCAACAAAGTCAGGATCCTTCATTCTTACATTGCTGCGACCAAGGGCAGGAACCTGCAACAAAATGTAATTAAAAACCACTGTAGAGTGAATAATAAATGCAATTCTCAATCATCATCGTACGTGAACTCTCCACAGAGCACAGGCCTTCAATAAGCTTATGGCTGAATTTCACTCACGGGTAGCACACTAACAAGAGACACGAACCCAACAATACTTAAAACAGCTACTTTAGAGACTATAGATAGCTACCCTATCACTGCAATACATGCATACACAGATGGCCCAGCATTCAAGGCCATCATAAATGCTGGACTTGGAGCGTATGTGAAATACCCAAATGGCAGCACACTAGAAATATATGAACCGTGCGGAGAATTCTGTACTAACTACCAAGCAGAGATTACAGCAATAAACACCACACTCACAGCAATAGACAGCCAATTCAAACAAGAAGTCCATATGCCCTCAGATATCATAATCTTCACTGATTCAAAATCAGCATTTCAGGCTTTAGAAGAGTACCTCCAAACTGAAAATAAAGAAATAATACAGCTGGCTGAAACAATTGACAATCTGCTAACAAAATATGACATCAGAGTCACTCTCCAGTGGTAACAGCTGCCCAGAATATTTACAAAATACCAACATTTCTGATCAAAGAGATCTGGAGATGGACATGAAGGGGATGAAGAAGACATTGAGCTAATGTCTTAAGTTTGTTGAAGGCCTAAGCTCTTTGAAGAGCTAAAGGGTAATGCAAAATTTATAATGTCTTGTAATGCATACAATGACAGCAGATAACCACGGTAAGTTAGTAACTTAAGCACTTATTGTAAACAAATGAAAGATGTAGCAATGTCTTTTGCTGCAAACTATGTAAACACAGAAACAGACAGAGGCCTGCCTGTGAGTAGTAAGTAATTAACGGAAATAAGTAAGTGGTAGAATGGCGAGAAGAACATGTTTAGATTAGTTAAACTTTTCAGTTTTGTAATGTTTTTGTGTGTTTTGTCCTTAGAAAGTCAGGTATAATATGAGCTATAATGTGCTTGTATCTTAGTAGAAGTGTTCCCTGACCTATGGCAGCAGGAGGCTCAGAACATTAACATTTCCTCAGAAACTTCCAACATTTTGAAGGATTTAAAGAGTGAAAGTCACAATGTAATTATGATTGACCTTTAGCTACCTACTTTTAAGGAAAGGGCATTTGTGATCTTCGATGCCTGCTGCTCACTGAAAGTGTGAGGAGCCTTCTGAAGTGATAGACTTTGAAACAGCTGTGAATTCTGAAGGAAGACTGGTGACTTCTTCCTCTTCAAGTACTGTGGTACCTGATGTCAGTGATCATGTCCTTTCCACAACTTCCTGTCCCCATTGGTGGCTGTCAGTTCTGTTGTTGACTTTGTCCATACCACGATGTCAAACTATCTAGTATCTTTTCTCATTGCCATCCTCAGTCTCTTTTTCCTGCAATTTGTTCTGTTGTTAAAATATATATCAGCTTTCATCTTCTCATAACATGTCCAGTAGAATGCTTCCTACTAATATGAGTAATAGCTGCTTGGCAACTGCACCTCTAATGATCAGAAGTGTTAGAATTTTATGACAGCAAATCCCAGCATCAGGATGTCCACATCTTCAATATGCAGGATTCGAGGTGCTGTGAAATCCTCATATCTTGATGAGACCATACCCTATTTGCACTGGTTTAGGGATATCCAAATACCTGCCCCGTGAACCAAGTAAAATTATAAAGGTAAAAAAAAGTTCATACCTGTAAGAATTAAGTAGTAAAAAAGAGAGGAACAAGTAATTATACATTATATGGGGAAATGAAGGTTCAAACATCATAAACAGTTGTAGGAGGGAAAACATTAGGTAAATTAACAGCAGTTCATAAACATTAAAAACAAAGACCAGTATAAAATAATACTAATCAAGAAAATTAAAAACAGCAGAAAAATAGATTTACAAAAACATTAACAGTTGGAAACACCAAGCACTAAATCAAATATACTGTAAATACATAGAAGCAGCCCCCTTCAGTCATAACTTACTTACTTAGTTGTTCCTCTTCTACCGTGAGGCTCAGTCAAAACTGACTATGCGAATGCGCCACTGAGGTGAGAGCTCTCATCTGTTTTTTGCCTGGTGTTCCTTTCAACATGTTCTTTTCTCTTTTGCTTGCTGTGAGAGCTTCTTTTTTCCCAATCTGAGGTGGCACAAGAGTATCATCACATGGTGCAGTCTGCAGCTTTATCCTCTCAGGTTGCTGGATTTATGTCCAGCACATTCATGTCTCTCTTGTACATATCTTTGAACCCCAGCTGCGGTCGCCCAACTGTTCTTTTGCCATCTGTCCATAGAAAATGTCTTTAGGGATGCGACTATCTTCCATGCTGCGGACGTGACCAAGCCAGCATAATCTGTGCTGTCTAAGCAAAGTATACATGCTTTGAAGGCCAGCAAGTGACAGCACCTCAGCATTTATCACTTTGTCCTTCCATGAAATACCAAGGATGTGGCATAGACACCATAGATGGAAGTTATTAAACCTTCTTTCTTGCTTAGCATAGGTTGTCCATGTCTCCATGCCGTACAGAAGTGTGCTAGTGACTCAGGTATTATATATTGCAGCTTTGGTCTTCAGTGAGTTTGGAGTTTCCCCAAACACGCATGTGAGGCGGGCAAAGATGGCTGCAGCTTTGTCAATGTGGCTGTCAATTTCTATGTCCAGAGAGAGTTTATCTCTGATTGTAGACCCCAGGAATGTGAAGTAGTGCACCACTGCCAATTCATAGTTATCAGTAGTGGGCTGTCTCATACGGATGGGTATTGTTGCGGCAATTAGGCTCATGTGTCGGGTTTAATTTCTTTAAGTGTTTGTTGAGTCTGGTGTGTTCTGTTCTTAGTTGGAAGATTTTGCTCTGCTCCTTATATCATAGGTTATTAATGTTGTCATTTTTGTTGGGATGGGCCATTTCTTTATACAAGGCACGTCCAGTAGACCCTTTTGCCCATCGGTTCAGCCATTCCTCTTGGAAGTTGTTTTGTAGTATTCGTTTAGCTGTCTGCATGTTTGCTGGAGTGTTTGTTTGAACCATGCTTGCTTCTAGTTTTGCTAGTCTGTCTGCTTTATCATTGCCTGGTATGTCTGTGTGCCCTGGTATCCACTGTGAGTACAAATACTGCGGGCAACTGTAAGTTAGTCTGAGGTGTTAGTCAAAAGTATTAGTTGTTATTCACTCAATGTCCATCCTTTCTAAATCGTTTAAAAAAAGTTGAATTTCTGCATTTACTGGGTGTTTTCTTTCTTTATTCAAGCACAACTGCCTCAGAATAAATACCAGACCCATCGTATGACAAACTGCAGTTTAGTTTTACAAGAAATATTAAACACTTAGCATCTGCAGTTACATTAACCTTTGGGGATCATTATTTACTAAGCATATACATTTAACGAAAATCAAGTCCATAAAATTGATTCCATATTTATGCTTCCTTACTTAGTCATTCCCCTTCTACCGTGAGGTGTAGAGGTTTGGAAGAGAGAGCGCCAGACTATCCTATCGGCTGTCTTCCTCCTGGCCTGGTTCCATTCTAGTCCTCGGTCCTTCAAAGATTGTCTAATGTTATCCTCCCAGCGGACTCTGGGTCATCCTGGGGTCTGGATCCCTGGCTCTTTGTTTCACATGCTTGTCGTGGTAGCCGACCATATTTATAACCACATGTAAAAATAGGAACATGTATCGAAAGAAATAGAATAATATGAATGTGCATGTCCTCAACTACTTTTATAGAATGTTCTTCCCGATCCAAGAAAGAAAGAAAAAGCAAACAAACATCTTAGTATATCTGAACACCAGTTAGAGCTGTATATGGCAAACACCAAAGGAACATAATAAGACATTTTTCTATAATTACTGAAATACCTTACTTATGGCACAAAAGTGGTGAGTAAAAAAGTGCTCAAATCTCCAGAATTGAGATATATTGAAAAACAAACAAAGAAGAGAACCAGAGACATAAATTCCAGGGGTAAAGAAAATATGGAAGGACCTGGAGGTGTTGGCAGAGGACTGGATGATTTGGTTTGAATTTGCTAAAGGACTATGCTTCCTCTGGGAGATGAAGAGTTATAAATGAATGAATGAAATAAGTACACATTTTCTTTAAAATGTAAACTGTCTTTTTTCAGTGTCAACTATTTTCTAGATGTAGGCTAACCAAAAGTGAAAGATTTTTTTAAATCTGAAAATGAAACTAAAATGATAGTTCGTCTTGAAGATTGTAAAATAAAACAAAAAAATAAGTGAACTATGCGTATTTAAAAGTTTCATTAGGCTACATAATTATGTGAGTTTTGATTTAAATTTTGTTTCAACAATGTCTCGTTAACAATGAAACCAGGCTCACTGTCTGATACTTTCGATCTCTGTGCAGATAGCAGGCCCAATGATACATTACATAGGCCTACAGCTAATGTATAATTTAAAATGTAAGCATATTCAAAGAAAGCAGCTCGGTATGCATAATTACCAGCGGTGTCATTACATTAATAAAGAGCCTTAAAATAAAGTGATGGGGATTTTCTAGTAGTAGGCTATTGAATTCATTATTCGTAGACTCACCAGTGCAACCAAAGACTCCGTCATTATTCAGTAGTGAAGCACAGCAGCTCAGTTAAAGATCAATAAAACTAGCTTCGGAAACTTTGTTTATTAATGCCCTAAATTAACGATAATGCTTCATTGTGAAATCTTTAATCAGCCACTGTACCATGTCCAGCTGTCAGCGACTGAGTTTTCTTTAGTTGTCAATGAAAATTCCCGTTGTTGTTGTTGTTGTTTTCGTCTACTATGCTGCTGTAATACCCTGTTCAACCTGAAATTTGGTTATAATTGGGGTATATAGGGTGTTATGTTGAACCACCACTTCACGACCTTTTATGGACTTTCAGAATCGTTAAGAAGCAGAAGAGCGGTAGTAAATGGGGAAGTCACTCGCATAATTTATTGACCGGGTCGCTTAGCTTCGATTCATTAAATTAAAATAATAATAATTTACATTATCATTGTTTACACACTTATTATCAGTTACACTATTGACTTCATGTTCAGTGTAGCCTATTTGGAAAATTAATCTAAAAGATGCTAAGAAAGGAGCCAGACTGAATGAATGAAATAAGTACACATTAACTAGATTTTTAAGAATTAATTTTAATTCGGTAGAATTGCTCCTATAGAAAAAAAAGACCCCAAGTAAAAAGAGACAAAATGCATGATAATATCAACTAGACAAAAATTACAAAATTCAGAGAAAACAACACTTCAGATCTACATTGGTACCTCACTAATTGAAAACGTTAATGAAGATTAAAACTCTAGGTATAATCGTTGACCAGCATCTAAGTTGGAACTCACATGTACATGCACTGACCAAGCAAACGGCACAGAAAGTTTACCAGTTAGTTAAAATCAAACATTTCCTAGATGAAGATGCAGGAAAATTGTTCTATATATCTCACATACAAGCAAACTTTGACTATTGCTCCACAATCTGGGATGGTTGCTCAATGTCCAACACAAAGAGACTCCGTTCACTACAAAAGCGTGCAGTGCGTCTAGTCTCTGACAACTGCCTAACTCAGTGTGTAGATTTCTATAAAAATCTCCAAATACTGCCCTTAAGAAAGCGCCTTCTGTTTAACAAAGCTAAATTTGTTCACAAAATCCTGTCACACATTGCTCTAGCATATCTGTGGTCAATGTTCAATTACAATGAAAGACGCAGTCAACGCTTTAACAGATTGCTAGTGCCCAAGCCTAGGCTTGACTTATTCAAGAAAAGCTTAGCGTACTCTGCTGCTCATCTTTGGAATTGTCTTCCACGTAACCTAAGAAACAACCTCAGGCCCTATTCATACAATCATAGACTTTTTGAATACTTTCTGAATTCTGATTACATGCCCCCCTAATCGGATTATCTTTTCTTATAACATCAACTATAGGTTGTAATGACGATGTTTGTACTTTTCAACATATGTTATGTAATGCTTATAAGTAATTAATGTTAATATGAGTGTGCTATATTATTATTTTACTTTACAACGTTGAATTCCTTGAAATTGATATGTAAAATGCATATGAGAATAAATTAATTCAGTATGAAAAGTGAGCGAAAGGAAGGGCAGAATGTTAGACGGGACTGTGTGCCCAATTCTCAACCCTTTGAAAATAAAGTTCGTTCGTTCGTTCGTTCTCTCTCTCTCTCCCTCCCTCTCTCTCTCCATACACGCACTGTCATGAAGTCAGATTATTTTATAGTCAAGCTAAAAACACTGCGTGACACCTTGTTAACAACAGAGCAGTTATGAAGGACTTTACTTGTTTTTATGTTTGTTTTGTTTTGTTTTGTTTTGTTTTTATTTATTTATTCATTTATTTGAACGGGAAAGGCACACACACACATACACTCACACAATTTTACAGTTTTGATTGACTATATTTGGACTGAGTGGAGGGAGAGAAGATACTATGTTAAGATATCGGAAATAAGATTTTATTATCTTCAATTTACTACATTATATATCCAAATTATAACCCATCAAGGGTTGATTGGGATACTTTGTCTTAAAATAAAACTAACTTTGTTTTCTATAGCAACATGTTTCATATACCGGTAACAATATCATAAATATAAATGATTGTGGTTTGGCAGCACAGAACACACGCAGGGGTTACTAGGCCGAACTTTGGTTTGTTCTAATAACATAAACTTTCATCTAACCTACTAAGTTTCTTCTTCTTCTTTTTCTTCTTCATTTTTTAAGATAGTTTTTTTCTTCTATTTTAGCCCATGTAATGCTAAGGAGACAAGTAGTCAGATAAGTTAACATTGAGAAGGTCACCTTGGCATTCCGCATCAATAGCTCTATTCATCATGACACCAGTGAGGAGTACAAGGTCATCTAAACGTCTGCAAGCATATGATGATGCTTTCCTTTGAAATGTTTTATTCCCACAAATACTTTATTCACACAAATGCTTTATTCACTTTCTCGTTCCAGCGAGAACTGACGTAATAAACCCCAGCCCGCGTTTGTTGGTGGGGTGGAAATATATGAAGAGCGCCAGCACTGATGGGGGTGACATGAAGACGCTGGCTTTAGATAGGTAACGCATTTGGAAAAAAAAAAAAAAAAATTTAACCTGTTGGTAGTTCTGTATTACACGGCGGCCCTTGTTTAATTCCGCGATTAAGAGACATGTGTTAGGAGTGACTTAATTAAGAACTTATTAGTCCGATTTAAGGACACAATCGATGCATCCGATATAATCGTAAAATTCGACGATAAAAAAGTATTACGATGTATAACAGATATGAAACAGAGGAACCCAGTGTTTCCACTCACCCAAGTATTCTTTGCATATATAAGACTGATGATATAAACCAGCGGAGACTGAGTAGAAGGTAATATCGATTAATCTAATCATGTAAATATTAATTGGCGACAAAAAGTACAGAAGTGTGAACATTTGTTAGAAAGTTTTTATTATCATGTCAATGCGCACATTCTTAATCTCGCGTGTTCGCAATGATGTAACTTTGTTTTATTTTTCAGGTACATGTCGATGTCAAAAATAAGTATGAACAGTTACTGACAGAAAACATGGAACAGTACATAAGAGAAAACCCTGAAGAAAATGTAGCCGCAAAATGGGAATGTTTAAAAACATGCATACAGTCAGCAAATGCACATTTACTTAAAAAGGAGCCTAAGAAAAATCAAATTTGCATGACAGATGACATCTTGAATAAAATGGCAGAAAGAAAGCAAAAAAACGCTCTAGAATATAAAACAATAGATAATGACATACGTACTGTGTGTAGACAAGCAAAAGAACGGTGGATAGAGACAAAATGCAAGGAAATAGAAGACTTGGAAGCAAAGCACATGACAAGAGATATGCATGAAGAAATACAGAAATTATCGAATAGGTCGCAGTTTATCCAAGAAGGAGGCTGTATCAAGAACAAAAATGGTGTAATCCTACTTGATGAGAAAGACATATCAAACAGATGGGCAGAGTACGTAAAAGAACTATTTGAGGACAACAGAGGTAAAAAGCCATCACCAGATTCTAATGAAGGTTCAAACATTCTCATATCAGAAGTAGAGAATGCAACACATATGATACAAAAAGGAAAATAAGCAGGCATGAACAACATAAAAATTGAAAGGACAGAAGCCCTGCAGAGATTTGGTATAGATCATGTGATAGGGTGGGCGAGAGATGATGATGCTGTTGTGATATGTGATCACTTTCTTGCACACTCGCAACCGACCCGAACAACAATAAAACTCTGATTTTAAGGCAGGGGCTGTATTTATTCATACAACCCAGTCAGTGAACAAGCGCATAAAGCAAACATTAAACAAATAAAACAAAGCAAACAAAACACCCAGCCAGTGCTCAATTGCTAATCTGAAACGCAAACAAAGCACCGACTAGTTAAAATCATAATAGTTAAATAATGAGAAACACCATGCTCTTACCTGTCAACTGTTCTTCTTCCACGCTACCTGGAACATTCAACAATCATGCACAAACACTCAGCCCATACATGTCGTATAATCAGACTAGTATGGTGTTGTGCATGAGGCTGGCAATCTCACCATGTAACACAGATTGCTACCGAAACCACTACTGCACGAGCATATGAATACTTTGTGATGGCTTCATGTGGATGCCAGCCACATTGGTGGCCCCATGCTCCATAAGGAGCGAGAAGAGAAATATATATCTCCAAGTGAGCCCACGTGCTCTCACAAATTATCCGACCCATAACAATAACTAAATAATAATGAAATATGCATAAAATAATATTAAACGATATGTACAACAAATACTCTCATTAATGAGCATAAACCACTACCTCGCAACTGATCCACTTAAATATTCTTCCCTGCACTCTGAAGCATGTCGTATGACTGATAAGATTGGGAACTCATCATATAAAACACATTGTTACAGAATCAAACCACTGCCATAGCATATAAATGCTTCGTGCAGGCTTCTGTTGAATTCAGCCGCACTGGTGTCGCCCTGCTCCGCAAGGAGCAAACAGGAACATTTATGTCTCAAATGTGCTCCACGTACCAAAAGTAGGGGTATCATATTTACAAGGCATATTAATGAATAGAACTAAATACATCACCTAAAGGAAATTTAACACGAAAACTATGTACTGTACACAACCAGGTGTAACTACCCTCGACTGACACAATAAAACAATTATCGTGAAATAAACTTTAACCTAAACTATCCCTTCCATTACTGAAGAAAATTACATTAACCTGCCTTCCCCCACGTGTCAATTCACCCAATATAAAATAGCATAACATTATAGGCCTTCAACACGTGGTAACTAAGCGTGTTATTGTCGACTCACAGGCGCCACCTTTATGCACATTTAACACGTGGCCCTGGCTGCCATCTTGCCAACAGTTAATATTAGTAGTAGACTGCTTTTCTGCCCGGCCTCACGAATGAAATAGGTTCCTACTATATTCGCTTTTCTTGCCCGGTCTAATGAATGAAAATAATTGCTACTAAACTCTCACAGCTGTGATTTGGACTTAACACTAGTAAAATCTATCCACACATTATTTTCACTCATCTATAACTTTAAAACTAAATCTAATGTCCCGGAAGAAATCTCCTTTGGAAGCACATCTATCTATTTTCTCAAACACTAGAACTGTGCCACGCTGAATACTAATAATAAAACTACAGAACACTAAAGCTAATCTCTACAAAATACGCTAACAATTATAGCTCACGTGCTCTGGTTTCTTTGTCCATCTCCTACCCACACAGGGCGCCTCGTTTCGTTTGTTCTCTCTGGGCTGCTCTTGCGAAAAGGGCCTCTGCTGGCCATCACATTTCTTTATATAGGCCGCTAGAGCTAATCGCTCAACTTAGTGTGCGCGCGTAGTAATTGGGCCACGCAAATAACACACGCGATGGATGCTCTAGAAGGAGCGAAAACACAAATATACAACACAACTATTTCTAGGCTTTATTGTGGCTCAGTAATATATCTTCCTCTTGAAGATGTTGTGGTAAAAAGGCAGTGAACCACGGAGACAATGGCGATGACAAGATGGCGCGGTTACAATACAATCACAGATCTGTGCAACGATATATACAATACAGGATATATATCACATGACATGAAGACATCAGTCTTTATAACATTGCCCAAAAAAACCTAATGCACCAGAATGTTCAGACTTCAGAACAATCAGCCTGATGAGTCATGCAATTAAAATACTGCTCAGAATCATTCAGGGAAGAATAAAAAGTAAGGTAGACAGCGAAATCCAAGAAGATCAGTTTGATTTTAGACGAAACAGCGGAACAAGAGAGGCAATATTTTGCCAGGAATATTAGCAGAAAAATATACAGAGGTCCAAAAAAGTATGTACATATGCTTCATTGACTATAAGAAGGCGTTTTACAAAGTCCATCATGAGAAAATAATTGAATGCCTCGAAGACATAGTTATTGATGGAAAAGACATAAGAATACTCAGTAAACTTTGTTGGGAGCAAACTGCTACAGTAAGATGTGGAAGGAATTATTCACCAAACATAGACATAAATAGAGGTGTCAGACAAGGTTGTTTGCTATCCCCCTGCCTATTTATGGAGCCGCGGTAGCATAGTGGTTAGTGCACTGGCTTCCTAACGCAGTGGTCTATGGTTCGATCCCCAGATGAGGCGGGAATTTTTTAGGCCACAAACGGCTCCTGGGTCGACCCAGCCCCAAATGGGTACCAGAGCAACTCTGGGAAGGTTAAGGCAGCCGGCGTGATGCCGACCACATCACCCCTAGTGTGCCGACGGTCAAGATAATATGGGCCTAACACCATATTCCCAATATGTCTCAATGGGCGTGTAACGGGTTCCTTTACCTTTACCTTTACCTGCCTATTTAATCTATACGCCGAAACATTTTTCAAACAGATAAAGGAAATGCCAGGACTGAACATCAATGGAAGGTCAATAAACAACCTTAGAAATGCAGATGATACCGTGTTGTTAGCTGAAAGTGAACAGGATTTGCAAGAACTGGTGATGCAAGTGAACAGTATAAATCATGAATATGGATTGGACATTAATATTGAGAAAACAAAAAAAAAACTATGATAATTAGCAAAATAGACGTTAAGCCCACATTAAAGATAAGTGTGACGTATATTTTTAAGATAGAGGAGAGTGATCGAGTGAAGGTGTGTGGATGATTAAAAGAGTGACAGAAGAAAGAATTAGGCGCTATTCTATGAAGAATGCCTGCGGTCCACTGACACATGAAAAACACTTCTCTCTCTTAATCAGGGCAGTTCCTTTTTTAAGAACGTGAAAAGAGTTATTATAAGAATAGTAAAACTTGCCTTTTAGTGGGGAGTAAGGGTTGCTATAGGTCTCATAAAAAAATGAGAAATGCCTGCAACCAAGCCAACCGTACCTTCACGCATGGTCCAGTTCTTGGACCCGATGCTCACTGTTTCTACCATCACGGATATGGCAAATGGCGAGTATCTGGCGCCAACAAACCAGACCCCCAGAGTCTTCTGGGGTAAAACACTACAGAAACCTCTGGCAAAGCAAGTCCTCCATCAGATGCGGCCGATGCTGGGCTCACCGGCGCGTGGACACGTCCCGATCCCCATCGAGACTTGCCCGGGGAGCCCACCCCGGCTCAAAAAGCAGAGAAGGCCACTCTCCAAACCTCCGATGTCTTGCGGGCAGTGTTAGGATGTGCAAGAACATGGACAGAAAGACTCCACAACTTCCCCACTGAAGACACGCCCACGACGACCGTTGCCTCAATTGGCTGTGTGTGGTGTACCCGGAAACGGGGCCTCCCAGTACTGATGCACAGTTAAATCCCCGATGTCGCTTATTGGTGCAGAGTTGAGAGAGATGGCTGAGCAAAATGCAAACAACAACAACAACACAAATTGGCTCAGCATCACAATCCCCCTATGGTGCAGCATGTTGAGAACCCAGCATTGCACACTAAGCTTGGGGGAATCACATGGGTACCAGACTTAATACTGGCTCTTGACTGGATGGCTGCATGCAGGAGATTTCTACAATGGAGAGATGGCAGGTGGTGGGTATCTGGAAGTGGCTCTGTGCAGGACGTGGGGATTCCTTGGGAGAGCCCAGAACCAGAGCACAGCATTGTGCAAGCTCTGCATAGTTGGAGAGCCCCCTGGATGACGGGGAATGCACAGTGTGCTACCCCATCTATCCCCAACTGCTAACTTAGAACCAGAAGTGGGGTCCTCTGTATGCATGCCAGGCCAGGATAAAATGCCTGGGAAAGAGACTGGAGCTCAGAACTCCCTAACTCAAAGCTGCAGGATGGCAGAAAAGCCACGGGAAAGACAGGTCTATTTTGAAGATAATGCAACCATATTTTCACCATACGAGCTCGGACGCCGCCTCGGTAAACAAGGTCCGCGCAGAGCAGTGACACCCCAGGCTGCTTGCGAATAGTCTACTACAGAGAACATAAACAGATTATGAATGAGCCCACTCTCCCGTTGAAGAGGTGCTGAAGTCGTAGATACTGGGCCAGAACCGGAAACCACAGTATCACGCAACTCGCTTTTTCTATGGATGAGTACACCGTCAAATAAATCTCGTACTGGTGCTCGCCCTGTGGAGCTCCACCAGGCTGGTGCAGTGCCGGGCTCTGAGCCTCGACAGAGCCTAACCTCAGCTACTAGAGGACCCTCTAGACCGTCTTGTGGAGTCAGCAGACGGCGGAAGAGAACTACTGACCGAAACAAAACAGAAAAAGAGAAACCCAAAGTGCCACTTGTCATAATGCACTGGAATGCAGAGGGAGTGAACAGCAAACAGGCTGGATACAGCAAAAAGACGGAGCTGGAAAACATCTTGTATGAGAAGCAAGTCAGTGTTTGCTGTATCCAAGAGACTCACTTGAAAGCAGATCAAAACTTTAAAATAAGGGGATATCACTGCTTTAGATCCGACAGACAAGATAGACGAAAAGGAGGAGTACTTACTCTTGTAAGGAATAACATTTCATGCACACGAAAGGAAAACCTACATGGACGGAGCAGAATATCAGCTGTTGCAGCTAAAGATAGACAAGATGGAAATAGAACTTCTGAACTATTACTGTCCAAACAACAAACCCCTTGTTACGGGCCTCGGGACCCCAGTATGATATGGGTGCTTCGATGACTTCTAGTATTTGAGGATGACCAAGTTATAATATGCGTATTCAGTTTATAGAGTCAAAGTCCCTCGGGTTCTTATCACTTTTGTAGGATTCCGTAATACTGTTCGTTGGTATCGATAATGTCTGCTTTAACCCTTGTGATACATTATGTGCTGAACATGTTTCATATTAAATATTCGACCCTTGACTGACCTGTATTAGTCTCTTGTCTTATTGATTATATTGGCAGTGTGAGATGCAGCGTGTTAAGACATTAATCATCACTGGTCATGATCAGTTGAATATTAACAGCATTTAACTCAACTCCGAATACGACAGTTGATAAGACCGTGATTTTGACGACTCAAAATATTTAATTAGTAATTTCATACCATGAGCAGACACCAACTACATGGGAACAAAAGTCACATCACATTCATGTACGATCTGCAAGAGTTCTCATTATTTCATAAACACATGTTCACAATCTCTATCTAGAGTTCTGGTTCAAGGTCAGTTCCTTTTAACGGCCAATGTAATTTGGCATAAATTCAGAGGCTAACTAGACTTACTCCCGTCGCTAGTTTATACAATAGCCTTTTGCACTAGACTTAACTATCCTGCTAGTTCTGCAATACACTTATTATGCTAGGCTTACGTCTACTGCTAGTCGTCTAATATCCGTTACACTAGGCTTACGCTTGCCGCTAGCTGTACAATATCCATCTATACTAGTCTTACACTATTGCTAGTACCATAATGTTCATTTGGCTTACCACGCCAGGCTAATCTGCCATAATTATGCAAACTGCGTTATTCATAAGACGACTTACGTTTGACTCAAGAAATACACTGCTCAATTGGCTTCCCAGCCACACAATTAATAAGTGGTTGTACCACACAATATAAGTGGCAATGGCCACACTTCTGAAACACACTGCCGTTCGGGGTCAAAACCCACAAGTCGAATGACGTTACAAAGACATACGCGTCATGCATAGTGATATGCATACTACGTCGTTAATATATATTCAATTGCGATGTTCCATGGTGCAGCAATCCGAGTTGGCCAAACTCAAATGCTTGCACACATGCAACAATCATCGACATCGGTCGATGAGATATATCTCTATTCGTTTGAGGTGTTCCATGATACAGTCATTCGGATCGTGCACAAATCCAAATGCCTGTAGACATGAAACAATCATCGACATCAGTCGCGGAGATATAATCATTTGAGGAATGCGCCATGCTGCAGACATGAAGCAATCCTCAACATCATCCCCCTCACTTCCAAACGTGACACTTGTGGCACGGATGATAGTGGTGGAGAAGACGCTCGTCTCCCGAACATATCAATATTAGTACTATCTACTTATAACTATCATAATCATTAAGTAGACACATTAAATTTTATAACATTAATAATAGCACTTGTCAACATGGTGACCAAAGAGTTAATTCAATTTCTTCTCAGAGAAGTTGCGCGATAAAAGATCTGCCAAGTTATTGTCTGATCCAGCAATAGGCAGAATCGTAAATGAAAATTCTTGAATCAACAAGTGCCATCGATGTATTCTAGCGTTACGCATCGTTCTAGCTGTTATGTAAGTAAGAGGACTATGGTCTGTCATAATGTAAAAGTGCGTGCCGATGAGATATCTGGACAGCTTCTCCAGGCACCAGACCATCGACAGGAGCTCACGTTCACCTGTCGCATACTTCTGTTCAGCCGGAGTCAGTTTCCTCGACACATAGAAACATGGATGGAGTGTTTCCTTGTAACATTGCAGCAAACAGCCACCCATGGAGTAACCCGAGACATCTGATTGAAGTATGAATGGAATACGTATATTCGGTAATAACAAAATAGGTGCATTGCTAAATAATTTCTTAATTGTTACCAAAGCGCTTTCGCAATCTTTGTCCCAACGTACCTTATTAGGACTACCTTTGGTCAACAGTGCGGACAAAGGTGTAGATAGTTGTGCGAAATGCGGGATGAACTTATGGTAATAGTTTATCAAGCCTAAAAGGCTTCTAACTTGTTTCTTAGTTGAAGGGGTAGAAATCTCTAGAATTCTTTTGACTGTATTGTCGTCAGGATACAGTTTGTGGTTACCTATGCGGTGACCAAGAAAAGAAATTTCCTGACAACCTATTTGGACCTTTGAAGGTCGCACAGTCAAACCATGCATACGTAACGTATGTAGAAGAGAAGTTAAACCATCAATATGGTCTTCCCACGAGTCATGAAATAGGCAGATGTCATCGATGTATGTGATGACATCTTTACGATCGCCAAGAAGGCGGCGCATCATGCGCACAAACGTCGCTGGCGCATTCACTAAACCAAAACACATATAATTCCATTGGTAGAGCCCAAACGGAGTTGTGAAAGCTGTGTAAGGTTTGGCATTTTCGGCAAGAGGAATTTGCCAGTAGCCTTTAGAGAGATCTAGTTTGCTAAAGAAAGTAGCATTAGATAATTCTGACAAAAGATCATCTAAAAGTGGCATAGGCTCACCGTCTGTGATTGTAATTTTGTTCAATCGCCTAAAATCAATACAAATACGTAAAGAATCATCCTTCTTTTTAACTATCACCATTGGGAATGCATATGGTGATTCCGAAGGAGATATCACACCTAAACGTATCATCTCTTTTAACTCTTTCTCTACCCTATCTTTGTGGTGTAAAGATATAGGATAGGGTCTAAGTTTGATAGGTTTATAATCAGTAAGAGTAATATCATGGGATATAAGCGATGTCTGACCTGGAAGGTCGGTGAGAACATCCTTGAAAGAAATAAGAATATCCCGAACTTGATCTTGTTGTGAAGAAGACAGTGAAGAAGAAATAGTTACGTCTTTCCAAGATTCCGATGATTGCAAAGAAGGTAGTTGGAATTGTAAAGGGATAGACGAAGTGGTATCTTCTTCATGAACAACTGCAAAAGAAGCAGTATGATGTGAAGAATCATCAATAGAGTTAATGACAGGAATTAATTCCTGTGGTCTTTCAACTGCTAATTTTAGCATGTTGACGTGGAAGGTTTTGATTTTACCTCTAACGTTCACTGAGTAGTCAACATCTGTGACTTGTTTGATAACATCAAATGGACCTTGCCATGATATCAGTAATTTGTTATCGTTATGAGGTAGCAACAACCAAACTTTTCCCCCTGGTTTGAAGGATCTTAATATTCTCTTTTGATTATGTAATAATCTTGATCGTTGAGTGGCTGATTTGATACTCTGGGATGCATACGTGCACGCATCGATGATTCGTTGTCGGAGATCAATAACTAACTCGTAGCTGTTTCGAGTGGCTGTATCAATTGATGCTCCAATCAACAAATCCTTGAGTATCCTCATTGGTCCGCGAGGATTCGAACCATAAACCAATTCGAACGGAGACCACCCCGTGCTTTCGTGAGGCACTTCACGAAAAGCGAACAGGGCCGCCGGCAGAAGCCTGTCCCATTCACGAGGGCATTCTTCAGTTATCTTAGATAACATCTGTTTTAGAGTGCTATTGTAGCGCTCGCACACACCGTTTGATTGGGGCCTATACGCACTACAAAACGAGTGGTGAACAGATAACATGGATTCTAAATCCATCATAATGTTGGAAGTAAATTGTGATCCTTGATCTGACAAAATATCCTCCGGAAAACCGATTCGACAAAATATCGAAAATAATGCATCAGACACGGATGCAGTTGTGATGGTTTTCAATGGTATGGCCTCTGGCCAACGCGTGCAAAGATCTACGCAAGTTAAAATATAACGAAATCCATTATTTGAAACAATTGATAACGGACCCACTATATCTACTGCAATCTTTTTGAAAGGTCTCTCAGGCACGTCTGTAATCTGTAAGGGTGCCGTATGGAACCTGCCCTTACGTGCTATACCTTGGCATGTTGTACATGATTTGCAGTATAACTTTGTATCTTTATTAACCCCAGGCCAATAAAATTGTGACGTAACCCGAAACAATGTTCTTTTGATCCCCATATGCCCTGCCATAGGGGAGTCATGACCTGTTTGTAGGACCAATGGTCTGTATTCCTTAGGTACTATCACTTGATGTATAATTGTTTTGCCATCATCATAATATCTAGTGAGTATTGATTTCTTTATCTTGAACCATTGTTTAGCCCCTCTTGTGTATTTAATCGTTTTTTTGTTCTGCTCGGCTAAACAATCCTTGTAAAGTTGGGTCACTCTTCTGTTTTTCTGCAAAAACAGAAGGTGTAACAGTGCCAACTTGAGACATAATTGTATCTATTATAGGAAGAGGTGGTGTAGCCATGTCCGTAGCTAACTGTTGTGCTCTCGTTACAACAGAATTTGCCACCTGTGGGTGAGATTCAACCCACATCGCAATCTCCTCAGTAGTGCAATCTTTAACTCCTGGTATGTTTCCTATTATAATTTCAGTTATGGGTGCTCTCAAGCCGCAGGCATAGACAGTGCCTGTAAAAAAAGGAGTATCAATGTATACTCGTGCCACAGGGAAAGTTTCTATATTCCCACCAAATGTGACACACTTAACTGATTTGCCTGTAAAAGCAGAAGGCTCGATAAGCGAGTGCTTTATGCCTATCGTTGAGGACCCAGTGTCACGCAAAACTCTCACTATCTTACCATCCAATATTCCGGGATGAAATGTAAGATAACCGACATTTACACATGCCGACATTGTTGGCATACAATGACCACAATCAAGTGTAATGGTAGACTTTAATCTGTTTTTCGACTGACACTCATAACATGTATCATTCATTACCATACATGCGTTCGCATGATCATTATCATCATTACCTTTCTCCTTTTTGACACTGCAATTATTTGCATGTCTATGTTTATTTTTGTCTCTCGACGGAGATCTGGCATTACCTTTGTTATTATTGACTGACTTTTTATTGCTATAATAAAAATCAGTAGAGTCATCCTTCCTGGCATCTCTACCATAAGATGATCTCTGTTTATAGTATCCTTTTTGATGTGAACCATCATAATCCCTGCCTCTGTGATACCCACGATCATGAGGTGAATATCCTCTATAACCTCGTCGATATGAATTCGAAGGAGAGCGATGACGACGGAAGTTATAAAAACCTCTGTCGGATTGATAATAATCTGAACGACAACGTCCATCAAAGCTCTTCGATCGAGGTCTCTGATCATGGTGAGCCGCGCACACAGGCATAGGATCTCGAATAGTCGATCTATGAAGATCTTTATTCTGATGTGCGGTCTGATACTGTCTTCCGAGTTTTTCATACTCATCGATAGAATTAGGATGTCTTTCCTGTAAAAATGCTTCTAATTCAGTGCTGCATGCGGATAAAACTTTATCTCGCAGCATGAGATCTATAACACCTTCATATGTTTTATTTATACCAGACAGATCAATCCATCTGCTAAGGAAATTTTTAATAGATGCAATGAATTCACCAAAATCTGCATCTTTGCTTGGCTTAGCCGCGTGAAAGCGATCTCTGAATCCAGACTCAGTTAACTGGAAACGTCTTAGTAATACATCTTTTACGACATCGAAATCGCTTCTGCTCTTTTCATCAAGACTCATGAAACATTTAAGTGAGTCACCAGTCAAAAAATCAAGTAAAAGACTGCTCCATCTTTCTTTGGGTATGTTCAGAGCTGTGACCTTGATGATGAATCTAGATAGGAAAGAGTCAACACAATCGCGAGTCTGGTCAAAATGTGGCATTTTTAACTTAGGATAGAAAATATTAGTACCAGCCGCAGTCTTAGTCTGTTCAGACTGCACTTTAGCTAATTCTAAAGCTTTTTCTTTTTCTGCATGAAGTTTTAATGTTTCCATTTCCATGGCATTTTTATGGGCTTGATCCAGTTGCATAAGTTCCATTCTCCTTAATTCCATTCTTTCCTTCTCTAGTTCTCTGTCTTTTTCTTGTTGAGCTAATTCTTTATCTCTCTGCTCTCTGTCTTTCTCTTGTTGAGCTAATTCTTTATCTTTCTGCTCTCTGTCTTTTTCTTGTTGTGCTATAGTCAGTCGTTCTAATTCCATTTTCATGGATATTTCTTTTTCCTTCAATTCCCTCTCTTGGGTTAATTCAAACCTCCTAAGCTCATCAGCTCGTTTAGTCATTTCGCGCTGTTCCATTCTTTCCAGACGCGATAAATATTCATCATATTTCGTATCTGCAAAACTTTGTAGTTCCGCTCCTGATTTTCCATAACTTTTTCCAATATCAATGAATTCCTGTAGTGTAGACATGATAATAGGTTTCTGAGTACCTTCAATAGTCTATAATATACACCAGGACTATAGAACTCACTATAATATGTACATGAATATATTAATCAATAACAAACAAGTTCCAAGAACATGTGACAAAGACAGTGAAAACAATCAAATGAGTTACAATGAAATGATTTTTCAGTTATACGACAACACTTTACACTTATAAAGTAAATAAAGGAGACTTATACTCAGTAATCATTAAAAGAAAGAAAAGAATTTACATCACAAAAATATAACAAGACAAGTCGTCTTAAACGAACGTGTAGACAAAGAAGTTTTAGATCACACACGACAACAATTGTCAACAGTACTGAAATTAGGTTACGTAAATAAAGAGGACGTAATTCAATTGACGAGACTGCTAAGTACACAAAATATGGTTATATTGCGAACTGAAGAAACATTTATATCCTGACTCCAAAGAAAAAATATAATCAGTCAGATCCTCAGTCAGCGAATATAAGCATGCAAATCTAATAGAAGTTAACATTCACTGAAGCTTTCCTGGGAAAATTCCAGTCAATATTAAACACGACGAATATACAAATATACGAATAAACATGAATGGGGAACACAGATGATGAGTAGAAAAGTAAGTAAAGTGACGATGAACTGTAGACCAAAGCTAATGCAAGGACAATATGATAATGTTCAAGCGCCTAAGCACAATCAAGAACTTATCTGTTTAGCTGTCCCTCTGAGAAATACATGAGTGCATGTAATTCTAATCCTAGTTCCGAACCGTGTCTTCAACAGCTGTAGTCCATTGATGGTAGACCTTGACCTTCGCAGTAGGGAACCGTTTGAAAGTATTGCTTCGGTCTTCGAACGTAATTTCTTCAATCGATCTGCGTCGCAGCCTCAGATGAATTTGATGAAGAGATACATTCTCCACTGGTTCAGGTTCTCGAGTGGAAGATTACCGTTCTATCTGCGTGAATCAGTCTCTTGTGGTGGAAGAAAAATTCGGATTCTCTCAGGCAATGTTGTCTGCTAGCGGTGACGGCATCAATGTAGTGACGTCACTTTCTGTCCTGCGCATTTCAGTTGCCAGTTAGGCTTGAATGAATGATTTTGCCTTCAAACGTTCATCATCAGTTTTGCTTTCTTCGATACTTGAATGGGGGAATCCAGTATTCACGAAATCCAGACACTTTCTGACACCAGTATGTTCTGGGCCTCGGGACCCCAGTATGATATGGGTGCTTCGATGACTTCTAGTATTTGAGGATGACCAAGTTATTATATGCGTATTCAGTTTATAGAGTCAAAGTCCCTCGGGTTCTTATCACTTTTGTAGGATTCCGTAATACTGTTCGTTGGTATCGATAATGTCTGCTTTAACCCTTGTGATACATTATGTGCTGAACATGTTTCATATTAAATATTCGACCCTTGACTGACCTGTATTAGTCTCTTGTCTTATTGATTATATTGGCAGTGTGAGATGCAGCGTGTTAAGACATTAATCATCACTGGTCATGATCAGTTGAATGTTAACAGCATTTAACTCAACTCCGAATACGACAGTTGATAAGACCGTGATTTTGACGACTCAAAATATTTAATTAGTAATTTCATACCATGAGCAGACACCAACTACATGGGAACAAAAGTCACATCACATTCATGTACGATCTGCAAGAGTTCTCATTATTTCATAAACACATGTTCACAATCTCTATCTAGAGTTCTGGTTCAAGGTCAGTTCCTTTTAACGGCCAATGTCCTTTGGCATAAATTCAGAGGCTAACTAGACTTACTCCCGTCGCTAGTTTATACAATAGCCTTTTGCACTAGACTTAACTATCCTGCTAGTTCTGCAATACACTTATTATGCTAGGCTTACGTCTACTGCTAGTCGTCTAATATCCGTTACACTAGGCTTACGCTTGCCGCTAGCTGTACAATATCCATCTATACTAGTCTTACACTATTGCTAGTATCATAATGTTCATTTGGCTTACCACGCCAGGCTAATCTGCCATAATTATGCAAACTGCGTTATTCATAAGACGACTTACGTTTGACTCAAGAAATACACTGCTCAATTGGCTTCCCAGCCACACAATTAATAAGTGGTTGTACCACACAATATAAGTGGCAATGGCCACACTTCTGAAACACACTGCCGTTCGGGTCAAAACCCACAAGTCGAATGACGTTACAAAGACATACGCGTCATGCATAGTGATATGCATACTACGTCGTTAATATATATTCAATTGCGATGTTCCATGGTGCAGCAATCCGAGTTGGCCAAACTCAAATGCTTGCACACATGCAACAATCATCGACATCGGTCGATGAGATATATCTCTATTCGTTTGAGGTGTTCCATGATACAGTCATTCGGATCGTGCACAAATCCAAATGCCTGTAGACATGAAACAATCATCGACATCAGTCGCGGAGATATAATCATTTGAGGAATGCGCCATGCTGCAGACATGAAGCAATCCTCAACACCCCTGAGTCTCAGTTCTATACAGGCACCAGCCACCAACTTTATAGCAGTTGGAGACTTTAATAGCCACTAACAGAGCTGGGGCTATAACCATCTAGATCACAGAGGTGAAGAGGTTGAAACATGGCAAGATGACCACTCCCTAATCCTAGCCAATACTGCCAAAGATACTTCTACCTTCTACTCCAGAGGATGGAACACAACTTCAACTCCAGATCTTGCATTCACCACCCCTATATAGCTGGACTTATTAGTAGAGAAGTAGGAGACCAACTAGGAGGAAGCGACCATCGCCCAATCTTTCTTACTGTCCAGAGTGTAACTCTCAGTACAGGCCCAGCCTTTACAAGATGGAATTACAAAAAAGCCAACTGGAGTTTATTCAGGCATCAGGTGAACACTCTGCTGTCTGACCTCAAGGTACAGAACAGAGACATTAATGAAGTGGTAAAAGACTTCAACAGATGCATACTTCAAGCTGCAAAAGAAACCATTCCCAAAGGATGCTGGTGTAACTACACACCATACTGGTCCAGCACACTCCAAGAACGCCAGGAAGCTATGGACAGGGCTAGAAAGGACGCAGAGTCTCAGCCCTCACTTGAAACTCACAACAAATGGAAAAAGGCCGTAGCGGAGTTTCAGAGAACAAAGCTAGAAAAAATACGGAAAAGCTGGAGAACTAAAACGGCATCGCTGAACCTTGAGAAAGACGGTAAGAAACTTTGGAGATTAGTCAAGTCTCTAAATGAAGAACGTTCCTCGCCTAGGCAGACTATCACATTGGATGAAGGTGGCAAACTTCTCAGAGGAAAACAAGCTGCAGACCTGTTTGCTAGAAGACACAGTTCAGAAAGCAACTTATCCATTAACATAGACCATCAGAGAGAGATAAGAAAAGAAATACTGGCAAACATGGGACAGACAGATACTCCTGCCCCAATGAAGGAACCCATCACACTAGGAGAACTACAGAACGCTATTTCCAAGCTTAAGTTCCAAAAGTCACAAGGCCCAGACAAAATCAGCAACGAAATGCTAGTAAATCTGAGCCCAGCAGCAAAGACAAAACTGCTTGAGATATTCAACCACAGCTGGTTGAAAGGAACGGTACCCCAAGTATGAAGAGAAGCCATCACGATACCCATACTAAAGAAAGGGACATGTAAGACCTTGGCTGCAAGTTACCGGCCAGTCTCACAAGCTGTGTTGGGAAGACTATGGAGCGAATAGTCAACCACAGATTGAAATGGTATTTAGAGTCTGAGCAGATCCTGGTGCCGGATCAAGCTGGATTTAGAGAATGCTACAGTATAGAAGACCAAGTTACTTACTTGTCTCAAGCAAGTAGAAGATGCCTTCCAGGAGAAGAAAAAGGTCCTAACGATCTGGGTCGACTTCAAGCAGGCCTTTGACAAGGTGTGGAAAGATGGCCTTATTGCAAAACTTAGGAGAAGTGGAATCCAAGGCAACATGATAAAATGGATCCAGTCATACTTGCACAACAGGAGAACTAGAGTCACTCTTGATGGTCTCCAGAGCAGAAAAGTGTTGCTCTATCAGGGAGTACCTCAAGGAGGAGTAATTTCCCCCAACACTCTTCCTTGTTTACATCAATGACCTGGTGAAAGCTCCCCGCTGGAGTAAAAGCTGCCTTATATGCAGATGACCTAGTACTCTGGTGCGCTGATAAAAACGTCACCACAGCAAATTATAGAATGCAGCGGGCAGCAGACACGCTAGTGTCGTGGGCAGAGAAATGGCTTATCACAATAAAACCTCCACAACACTGTTCTCCCTCGCCCCAGGGACAAAGCAGCTAACATACACCTAGGGACAACCGTGATCAAGGAAGAAAGCTACCCCACCTATCTTGGGGTGACATTTGACCAAAAGCTTACATGGAATAAGCATATTGAAAATGCAGAGGGAAAGGCCCGAAGACGACTAGGCATACTCAGAAAATTAGCAGGTACCAACTGGGGAGCAAATGAACGAACTCTAAAGAAGATTTATAATGGAGTAATAAGACCACCCTTAGAGTTTGGCTCAGCAGCATGGTCATCAGCTGCTAACTCACATCTGCAATCTTTGGACAAGGTGCAAAATCAAGCTCTCAGGCTCATTACAGGAGCCATGAAAACTACACCAATATCAGAGATGCAGAAAGCTGCTGGATTACAGACATTGTCATATAGAATAGACACAAAAAGCATGATCCAGACGGAAAAGTACAACAGTATGCCAACGCACCCAATGAAGGCAAGACTAGATGATTTGGCATTGGGACATCTAAAACGTAGCAGCTTTCTGCATCGAGGAAAAAGACTTAAAAGACAGCATCAAGAAGACATATCCATGAAGACAACACCGCTGAAGCCCACCCTATACCCTGTGCCATGGAAACAGGCCAGCAGTGCCCTCCAAATTAATACATCAGTCAGTGGTCTCACAAGTGGATATGAGTATAATGATCTGCAAAAACGAACTGCTACATTGAGTATGATCCAAGAAAGCTATCCCGATCAATCATGGATACATCCCCCTATACAGATGGATCAGCAACAAATGCTGTTAGGAATGGAGGTGCCAGTATCTTTATCTCATATCCTGACAACCACTATGCGACTAGGCACATTCCCACTGGTAAATTCTGTTCCAACTATACAGCTGAGGTTCAAGCTCTAGAGCAAGCTGCAAATATGATTTATAACACCAACTCTGACTGCCACCAGGTAGTCATCCTCACAGATGCACTGTCTGTTCTGCAAGCTCTCAAGTGTGGTAAACTCCCGCATCTGAGAAATGAACTAAACAAGGTAGCTGCCAAAAAGAGAACCATACTTCAGTGGGTACCATCTCATTGTGGTGTACCCAGAAATGAAAAGGCAGATAAACTTGAAAAAAAGGGAGGAGAATGTGAACAAGAAGATAATGAAATCATATACACTGAGAAAAAGAGAGCTATCCAGACTATCAGAAGAGAACAGAATCAACCCAACGACGACTACCACACTCTTGACCGGCAGGGACAGATAACCATTTTTCGCCTCAGGACAGGGCATAACAAACCGAATGCACAAGCTACGATTGTCTGCTTCACCACTGTGCACATGTGGATTAAACGAACAAACGGCTGAGCATGTTCTACAGGATTGTCCTCTGTATGACCAGTTAAGAAAGATATACTGGCCCAACGACTCAACACTAAACTCAAAGCTATATGGAGCTAAAGAGGAACTTCAAACAACAGTCGAATTCATCATGAGAACTCGTCTGACGGTGTAAACATCAAAGATGCGATCGCAAGAAGAAGAAGCATTGTAATGAATCTGCAAAGATATTACTGAAAAAAAAGTATAGAATATATGCAGAGGTTTAGGCATCCTCGTCACAATTTATCCCTTCCCTGTCTCCTGTAATTATATTGTCATCTACAATTGCAGTGTATTTTGGCTCGTTTCCCCCAGGTAAAAGAATAAAAGACTTTATCTTATTACGAAGAAAGTTAACATGCACCATAAATGTGACACAAAGAAAATAAAACAGACTCGATAGTTTTTTTTATATTCTAAAATTATAAATAGAATTTCCAAACGACATATAGAAAAAGAAAACCCAGTTTATAGTTTACAATTGCAATAGATGTGTTACTTGAAATATAATATTGTTCTTTCATAAAAAAAAAGATGTTTTCATCATATGGAAACTGTCGTATATATGCTTCTCTAGGCTGGTATTATATACTCAGCTTTATAATTGTGTGTGTCTGCCTGGCTCTAATGTTAGCAAAGTGTTTCTGGTCTCCTGGACTGTTGGACATTTTTGCAGGACTCCTGATGTAGGGCTGTCAGGCTCCAGTTGCAGTTCCACGTTTCGGTCCTCAAGATTCCATCTGTTATTGTACGACAGTATGGCTGGAGAGCAAATAAACGTAACATTGCCTTAACTCAGTACTAAGCTGCAACACATTTTGCCCGCCCTCTCTGAAGGACTCAGTCCATCATATAATTTATGACCCCGACAAAAGCGGGTAACATTCCAGTGTAGTATTGTAACCACGTGTGTTCTATCTTTCTGCCCCCATGACTGCGTTAGTTTAAGAATGTCTTGCTAGCATTGCTGAGGGGAAAAAAACAACAGAGTTTTTACTTTTCTTAGTCTCTGTTTCTATCAAATGTTCTATAATCATGGGCAATTGTAGACTAATTTTCCCACTCATATAAAATGACAATAGTTATTTTGTATTACATACATGTCAAAAGTGTTACAATAATAAACACTGCTGTATACATAAAGTAAGAGGAAAAACATTGAATAGATTGTTATTGACACAGATGATAGAAATTAGAAATTACTGATAGCTATGTACAGTATTTCTGGCTACTCGTGGAGCATAGGGTCCTAATAACAGTAACAGTCCTAATTCATGACCACCAGGAATGTAACGATATCTTTTCTGTGTACTGTTATTGTATGGATGTGTTGATGCGCCACTAGAATGTTGAAGGCTGTACGATCTACCCCAATGTTCCTGCACGGTGTTACTGTAAGTTTCTGTGCGTGCGTAGTCAGTACGACCTGGGCCAAACAGTGTTGTTGTGCATGATTAGCTCACCAGGCGTTGAGGCGCTAACAGGGTGTCATGTTGACATTCAAACATCATACATCTCTTGAATGTGAAGTACTCGAAGTTTGTGTGGGTTGATAAGTGATGTGGGTGTGTAGACAACACGAATGCGTTTAGGCTCTTTGACAGGTAAACAATGCACCCACTCACTCACATGCAGTAGTCAGTAATTGTTGCAACTGCTGGAACTTTTCAACCATTTATTTACGAGACACAGTGATATCAACAGTTACAGTCAAATGGACGAGGATCAAGGACATCATATAAACTGGAAATGACTGGCAAAAACATCTGGCATTATAAAGCTTGAACCACTCATCTATCAGGACGTTATCGACAATGGTCTGTCCTTTAACACATAGTTCATACTGCAGCTCACGTACCACTGACTCAGCGCGTCAGGTACTTTAAACAACTCCGCCGTACCAAAAGGCGAGTTCTCTATTGCATAATAATAATGCTGTAATTCATCTAGCATAATACGCCAGATACATCTTCTTCTGCTCAAAGATATCGGCCGTAATGTCGGGCCTCTATAATAATGTAAACAACTGTGTATTCTTCATAGGCAGGCATAATCATCCATGCCGAAACATACCGCTAACATGCGGTTTTCATAATAATATATCTTCACTGGGCTTCTGTATGACAGTTAGACAAATAGTCTTAGTTGGCTACATCGAGCACAAATAATGGACTCTGCATCTCAAAGGACTGTGAGCTCTACTCACAGGTTGCCACAAAACGTTCTACAACTTAGGCATAATAATTAAGTTTCTTTTACCTTTGACAGAATCCGAGAAATACACAAATAACAACTGTCGTCATTCTTGACGAACAGAATAACTCTGGGGAGAATCACTGACATCACAGTCACACTGAAGACTATCTTTCCCCCAGATAATGCAGAGAAGTACCACGGACATACTAGTCCAGTCAGAACCCAGATCATTACTCCCTGACGGAAGTCTCTCCGTTCGCGCTCAAAAAAACTTGCGCATGTGTAGACAGCACAGATCTGAGTACAGCTAACCCCGACTTAAGACAGGTCAACAACAATGAATAAAACAAAGGGAAGATAACCCCCAACTCAACCTGTCCCAGGGAGTTCATAAACAGTTCTCTAACTTAGATCATCAAAAGTATTAAATAGATTTACGTCTTATGATACCGTCAAAAACGACAGCGACAGATTACCGCACCCTCCGGATTAAAAACAAATGAACCACATTTTTTGGGGGGAAATACATCAATGAGCAAGATACAACATGCTCATAATGCATGAATGATGCGCCGATGAAACAAACAACATAAAATAATGTCTTAATGACAGGCTCAATCGACGCACAATAGAGCGTCTAGTGAGAACAAAAAAGCACCTCACAAGACAAGAGAAAATATTTTCTCTAAGTAAAACATATCCGGAAGGTACCATCAAAGAAACCTCAGTTGCTGGCGATGCTAACAAAAATCACATACATATAAAAAAATGCAATATTGTAGCAATGCGAATGACAACATATATCGAGAAGTCATATGAACATATAAATCTATCGAAGTCTCATGCTATATAATCACTATTATCTAATGGATGGCCATAACAAAATTTGTAAAGTCATTATACATACATATGACAATACAAGAGTACAATCTAACTAATAGAAGATGGCATCCACAGTACAAAACAATGCTGTATCCCGAAGATCAATGTAAGCAGCATCCAAATAATATGGCATCATCATGATTCTCAAAAGTACTCCATACCTGGTACTAGTTTACACTGAGAACAGTATAAATGACACAATTAGCAACATGCTATAATGTACTATAATTACCACTACATGTCTAAGTATTACATGTGGCCGCATTAATTTTTTTTACCTTTATATTATGTCAACTCAACCTTCTCCATTACACCAAAGATGGTAATAGAGGGAAAAAAACCAATTAATTTACCACTCTAAGGTGAAAACAAATGTGTTAATATATATTGTTATAGTGAAGAATAGCAGTAAGAGCTTTTTAGTCTGTTTCCACAATGAAATGCGCACCAAGAAGGAATCTTTGTAACTTAAGGATTGACCAAACCATAGCCAACAATTCACGGTCTAAAACCGAGTAATTCCTTTCTGCCGCATTCAGTTTCCTAGAGATATACATTACAGGATGCAGAGTTCCTGAATACTCCTGCATTAGTGCCGCTCCGATCCCTGTGGATGAGGCGTCACTACGAAGAACAAAAGGCTTATCAGCAATAGGTAGCCTTAAGATAGGTGTGCAGCATTACACAACAAGCCCCAATTGAAAACCACATTTCTGGTGACGTAGTCTCGCCTGGGCGTAAATTTCACTGCACAGCGACTTTATAAACACCCTGTATAAGTACCGGTATATATCAAAATTAATTACTTGACATCATTTATATCTGAAGCATGCAGCACAACAAATTCAACAATGTAAATCGTCTGTAACATAGACACACATATGGACAACTACGCACTGTATTACTTGGTGTACTTCTCAGTACAGCGTCCAATTGACAGAGTGGTTAGAGCGATGGTCTTTTGCGGCAAGGGGCCGGGTTAGATTATTCACGCTCAAGTCTACCCAGATATAAATGGGTACCTGACTTTGCTCTTGAGTTAGTGAAGATAAAGGCAGCGAGGAAGAGAAGAGTTCACCCCTTCTCTCGATACTGGGCCTATTTTAGTGGTCTCTAACATTTCATTCCTCTACGAAAGTATCTTCTATGGGACTACGATATATAACTTCTCAGTAGTAACATATGCTCATGCATATTGTATAGTATCTCATGGAAGGAGAAGAAAACAAATAATGAAGTCCTACAAAATCTAAGTGTGAAATGAGAACTAATGAAGGAGATCACAATTAGACAACTAAAATATTTTGGTCACATAAAAAGACATAACACCTTGCAAAAGACCATAAATAGAAGGGAGAGTTGAAGGCAAACGTGCAAGAGGAAGACAGTGCTATACGTGGGAAGATAAACATCAAGAGATGGACAGGAAAGAGTCTATCAGAGTGCACCATCAAGACAAGAGACAGAAGACGTTGGAGATCAATTACAGCCAACCTTCGTACTGGAGATGGCAACTGATGATGATGATATTGTATAGTACAAGTTGTAGAAATATAAACATAATTTATGACTTGTCAATTCATCTTCTGATAATTCATATTAGAAGCATGCTGCTGATAAAATTCTGTAACATCCATTTTATTTGACATGTCTGCATGAGAGACAGACTTAAAGATGATAAATAAGTCATGGATCGATATTGGGGGATGATGATTATACCCATGGATATATATATATATATATATATATATATATATATATATATATATATATATATATATATATATATATATATATATATATATATTGTGTTGATGGTACCATCAACACAATACCCAAGCATGACATAATAGCAGTCATGGGTGATTTTAACGCCAAAGTAGGTGACAACAACGATGGAGTACAAAGATATCTCGGTACTCATGGCATAGGCTGTTTGAATCAAAATGGCGAAAGACTTCTAGAACTTTGTGAAATATCAAACCTCGTTGTGGCAGACACCATCTTTCCACATAAGAATATCCACAAGATAACATGGAATTCACCTGATGGCAGAACTAAGAACCAGATAGATCACTTCTGCATAAGCGCTAAATTTCGCTCATCAGTTCAAGACGTCAGAGCATACAGAGGTGCAGAGATCGGAAGCGATCATAACCTCTGCATAGCTAAAATGAGAATTAAACTGAAGAAGTTATACCAACCGAATAAAAATAGAAGAATAGATGTACACAGACTGCAATCAAATGATATAAAGAAGGAATATAATGTCAAAATGAACAACTATTTCGATGCTTTAGGCAAAATTGACAACGATATCACCACCAAGACAATCGATACTAAATGGGAACAACTGAGAACAGCAATGACAGAAGCAGCTGTAGCGACCACCGGATACCTAGTACATAAAAAGAAAAAATGGATGAGAGAAGATACTTGGGATAAAATACAAGAAAGGAAAACAGCAAAACTTAAACTACTAGCGGCAAGTACACATAATGCAGTTGAATCTTGCAAACTAACTTATAACTTGTTAAATAAAGAAGTGAAGACAAAAACTCGAAGAGATAAAAGACATTTCATCAATGAACTGGCCGTAGAAGCTGAAAATGCTGCAAGAACTGGTAATAGTAGGTGCCTTTATCAAATTACAAAACAACTATGTCACCAGCCTACTGCTATGGAAACACCTGTTAAAGGTAAATTAGGGAATTCAATACCAACAGAAAAAGAACAAATGAAGAGATGGGCTGAGCACTTCATGGAGGTGCTAAACAGACCACCACCAACAGTAACACCTGATTTTAATAATGAAACATCCACAACCACCTTGCCAATAACTTGCGATGAATTCACGCTGGACGAGATCAAACAAGCCGTTAAAAGATTAAAAAATTTTAAAGCTGCTGGAGTTGACGAAATTTCAGGGGAAATGATTAAAGCAGTTAATGACAACAACCTCTTGAGAATTTTAGATATTATAAATGAAGTATGGAGAGAAGAACAACCACCACAACAATGGAAAGACAGTATTATTGTAAAGTTACCGAAGAAAGGTGATTTATCAGACTGTAATAACTGGCGTGGTATATCTCTATTATCAGTACCTGGAAAATTATTATGTTGCATGATGTTAGAAAGACTTAAATTGCATGCTGACGAAAAGATCAGAGAAGAACAAGCGGGTTTCAGGCCGAAACGATCATGTATTGATCAAATATTCACACTAAGAACAATTATAGAAGAATCAGTGGAAAGGCAATCGCCACTTATTATCACCTTCGTCGATTTTCAAAAAGCCTTTGATAGTCTACACCGCCCATCATTGTGGAAGATACTTACAATCTATGGTTTTTCCAACAAAATATGTGAATATAATCAAAGCGCTATATGACAATGCAAGATGTTGTGTTAGAACAAATAAAGGGAATACAGAATGGTTTACAGTAGAAACAGGGGTGAAACAAGGCTGTATTATGTCACCACTACTTTTTGGAATAGCTATTGATTGGGTTATGAGAAACTATACCCACAATGAACAATTGGGTATAAAATGGACAAATGGAAAATTCCTGGGGGACCTGGATTTCGCAGATGATGTAGCATTCTTAAGTTCAACACCAAGACAATCCCAAGAAGCAATAAATAATTTGTGTCATCTCTCGGTTAAAATTGGTCTCCAAATAAATGCCTCTAAAACTAAAGCTATGAACTTTTCTAACGAGACCTTTGATATCATCTTGAACGGGGAAAAACTACAGAAAGTTGAAAGTTTCAATTATTTAGGCAGTAAAATGACTCAGGATGGTGACACAACAAGAGAAATCCATACTAGAATTGCTTTGGCAGCTAGCGCCTTCAATAGATTATCTAACATTTGGAAATTACGATCATTGAATATACATACCAAGCTTCGTCTGTTTAATTCAAATGTTATCTCAGTGTTAACATACGGCTGTGAGAGTTGGAAAATAACAAAATCATTGGAGAACAAGCTGAATACATTCGAGAACAAATGTCTTAGAAAACTCATGAACATCAGTTGGAAAGAATTCAAGACTAATCGACAAATAAGAGAAGACTCTAGGCAGAAATATGTCTCCGACTATATAAGGAAAAGACGATGGTCATATATCGGTCATGTCCTACGAATGCAAAACAACAGAATACCACTACAGGCGCTCACTTGGGTTCCTGAGGGTAAGCGGAAAAAAGGAAGACCAAAAGAAACACTCAGAAGAACAATAATAAGAGAAGGAAGAACGTTGGGCCTAAATAATGTGCAAGAGCTAAGAGGAGTGGCGTCACAACGAACAACCTGGAGAGCACTGGTTTCTGCCTTATGCGCCGTGTTTGGCGCTTAAAGAATTTATTATTATTATTATATATATATATATATATATATATATATATATATATATATATATATATATATATATATATATATATATATATATATATATAGTGGCGTAACTACCACCCTGTTTGATCGGGGACGCTCCCGGCCCCCGGCCCCGAGCATCCAGTGGGCCCCGAAAAAAGTGTCACGAAGGACCCTCAGCTTTACACAAATCTTTTTTAATGTCCTTAGTGTTAAACGTCATTGCATGGCCCAGTTTCTCATACCAACAATAAGATGATTTCCTGTAAGCGTCCGAAAGCTAACTTCTGATCTGCCTGTAGCGAAAGGTTTTTATGAGTGTAGTAGTCAGTAGTAATAACTGAAAGAACAGAAGAAGAATTCTGTCTGACAAGAATGTACTCCCAGTGTCAGAGAAGAGCACTGGTATCACAGGATAGTCACGGCTGTGAAGGTCTCTACTTCAGATAGTATTCAGATTAAAGTCAGAGCCTAAATTGCCATCTTCGCTATGTTACTAACCTATGATAAGTAACACATTCAGTAAAATTCAAACTGCAACAATATAAAATTGATAAGTCAGATGAATACAATTACTGAATCATTTATTATGTACATCTATCTTTTGGTATCTTCTTGTGCAATTATAAATGATGGAAAATAATGAAAGTGAATGAAATAAAAAATTAATTTCACACTTATTTTTACGTTTAGTTGTAAGTATTAAATAAACAAAAGTCCTTGTTGAAATCTTCAAACTAAATAGAATGTTCCTTCAATTTTCCATTAAGACTAAAATGTCACTTGTCTTGAATACTGAATTTGAACAGTTATCATCATAACATTTCTATTGTTCTTTTTATCTTTTCTTTTTGACTCTCACGCTGGTTGTAGCATATAGACATATAGTTTAATCAGCTTCATTGATCTGGTACAGCTCTTCTGGTCTACACAAGTGGTTTTCACAGCGGTTGGTTATTGACCCTGCACTAGACTAACCAACATCTGATGGAGTCAGTGCATGAACAGAATCACACTTATTGTTGAAATTGCTCCTTATTGTTGAAGTAACGAGTGGATTTCAGTTCTAGATCCCGTTGTTCCAAACCAGAACAGTAACCTGGAACAAAGAGTGATACGTGGCTAACCTTTGGTCGTAATGGCCCACAAGTCTACATGTCAGTGAGTGAAAGTGTTTAGCGTTATGCACGTGTATGTATGACACAGTGATCTGTTCTATTGGCAGTATAACATAATAGTGACAGGTGTCTAAGTGTAATACATTTTCATAAATAAATAAAATATACTGTTAGTGCAAATCATGATGCTGCAGTCGCCTTCTACAGTTATAGTAGCTTGCAGTCATCTATAAAAGTATTCCTATTGATTAAAAGCTTTTGAATACTCCTGGGACCGAAGACGCAGCAACAGCAGTGGCGTATTCTCTATGTGTGCTGTGCGTGCTGAGCACACCTATGCCCCAAGGAAAATAAAAATTTAATTTATTATTCTATAAAATATTTCTCTTCTAAAGTTCTGCTTTCGGACCGTACGCATCAGGATAACGGATTTTCCCGCATAGAATCTACGAGTATATCAAGTTTCAGTTTCCCAGACGCGTTTTATAGTGCAGTTTTTATTGGTTGGTTACAATCGCCCGAAGTTTCTCGGGTAATTCCGTCACAATGCGTGCGGCACCTTTCGGATTCAAGTCTGAAGATTGGATTGTGTTTATCGGGGTCATGGCCACATACGTCAATACAATACGAACATTCGTGCGGTGGTCTTGCAGCTCTCGGGTTGTAAAAATCGGCTGTGTCCGTCCAGTGTTTTTTGTGATTAATTTTTGTTAGTTGCCGGGAATGCAGATTATTACAGTGACAGTGAGTTTCAAGTTGTAAGTTAATTAGTATTTCGGAGATAATTGACACATATCCCTAATAACTATCCTTGCGTAATTGAATATAGTTGGTTTTTAAATTAAGAGGGGAAGAAGTTAAATAGTAGGCGTACATATTCATTTTAAGTAGCAGCACGCCGAGCTCGCATTACCAAGATACGCCACTGAGCAACAGTGATAAATTCAGTCAGCGACCCATAGCTTGACTGCTTGCGTCAGGGTCAGCGAACCAGAGCTGACCAGGACCCTGTTAAAGTCAGTTATATAACTAGAACCACCAGGCTTTTACACCCCTCCACTTTAATATTATTCTTGTTCAGTTTTTTTTTTTTTAACGTATAAGCACAATTGTGATTGTCCCTATTTATTTTGATTTGACAAATGTGATGCCACTTTCTCATATCGGCGGTTGTTCATATTATTTGGAATTGAAAACAATATATATCCAAATTATAACCCATCAGAGGTTGAAGGGGATATCTTTTTTTTTCATTAATTTAAAAAAAAAAATTTATATATTATATATACTGAAGCACATTAAAAACGCACCACTATTATATATACTGATGCCGAGAAGCTGGAAAAAAAAAGTGTGGGAATGGATTTTCCCCCTGTTTGTCATGAGGTAGAGAGCGAATGGCTGCCGGAAAAGAAAGTGCATGATTCAACCCACGGGTTTGTGTACAGACTACATGAAAACAATGAAAGTTACACGTGCAACACGATTCCCAACAGCTATGACCCTGAAAATTTGTACGCGTTGTGGCAGTATACTCGGTATAAAAAGGCCGTTGAGACAAAACACCCAGTACATTTGCTTGAAATCCCACGAATATCTGAAAACGACCGCCAACGAGCCATTGGTATGTTGGAGACCGGAATGAGCTCGCGGGCCATTGCTAGAAGGATGAATTGCCACCGCAGCACTATTGTACGTCTCAATGAACGTTACGGAACCACTGGCAGTGCCCGGGATAGACTTTGGAGTGGCCAACCACGAGTTACTACCCCAGCGCAAGATCGTCAAATTGTGCTGAGTCACCTAAGGAATCGTTCTCTCCCGGCAAGTCAAACAGCAAGAGCAATAGTGGGTAGACGTGGGCAAGTCTCTCGAATGACAGTCATACGACGACTCAGAGATACAGGCCTTACTGCAAGACGACTTTATGTTGGGCCAAACTTGACTCACAGACATCATCAGCAGCGCCTGCAATGGGCAGAGCAACATGTCAGATGAACTAGACTGCAGTGGAATGCTGTCCTATTCACAGACGAGAGCAGATTCAACATATCCTTTGCTGATGGACGTATGCGGATTTGGCGACGGTGTGGAGAGCGCTTTGCAGATTGCTGTGTTCGTCAGCACAACCGATTTGGAGGTGGCAGTATTCACATTTGGGGAGGATTCAGTTTTCACCATCGCTTGCCTCTTCACGTCTTCCGTGGAAATGTTAATGCTGTGATATATCGAGATGAGGTTCTGGATGCATTGGCTGCTCCTGCGTTCACAAATTATCCAGATTTGCAGCTTCTCCAGCAGGATAACGCACGTGTGCACATCGCATGCATTACGCAGCAATATCTACAGCAGCAGAACATTGTGACGATTGATTGGCCTGCCCTATCACCAGACATGTCCCCTATAGAACATCTGTGGGACGGACGCAGAGTCTATAGGCAAGGTTCTCCAGCTAATCTGCAACAGCTCGAAGTTGCTCTTACACGTGAATGGGACTTGATTCTCCGGAATTTCCTTCAGAGACTTGTGCGTTCCATGCGGAGCCGCTGCCAAGCTTGTTTGCAAGCACACGGTGGACATACCAGATACTGAGGATAATGTGAATGAATTTTTTTATTGGTTGCATTTTTGGTTTTCTCCCTTGCCTGCACAGAATGCAATGAATTTCATAACAATCAAATGTACAAATTAATGATCAGCATGGATTCATAGGAAAATGAATAAAGATTCCAAATATGTAAACTTGTAAACACTTACTCGTATATTTACATTTCACACTCTGTTCCTGGATTATACAGGTTGTGCGTTTTTAATGTGCTTCAGTATATTACATTATTTACAATGACATCTGAGTGTAGCAGTGATAAAAAGGGGAGTCGTAAGCCTGAGAGGGCGATATTTACATCCCGTTATGAAATCATATGTTGAACATACCGCATCTCAGTTTGAACTGAAAAGTTAATGTGACATAGAACTTTATGTAACAAAATAACAGTTTAATGTAGTTATTGTGATGTTTGTTTCTTAAAAACATTGGTGGATGGGAGTGAAGCAATAACCGCTTATAAATATGAAATGACTTTTCAATCAATCAATCAATATATATATATATATATATATATATATATATATATATATATATATATATATATATATATATATATATATATATAGATATATATATATGGGAGCCGCGCTGGTGTAATGGCTTCGGCGTTGTACTGGCGACCAGGTGTTCATGGTTCAAACCCGGGCGTCGGCGTTTGAAGAAATGTTTACGTCCGGAAATTTGACTGAATAGCCTGAACGGCTCCTGTGATAAACCCTCTGTGGATGGGAAGGAGCGAAGCTCCTGACCGGGTTGGAAGGAAAGTCCTCAGGTTCCCCAGCCTCGCAATGACATGTCATTGGGCCGAAGGGCTGAAAGCTCAAGTGCCGCTGGTTAAGAAAAAAAAAAAAAAAAATATATATATATATATATATATATATATATATATATATATATATATATATATATATATATATATATATATATGCGCATACAGTTATAATGAGTTTATGTATGTGTGTGCATGCATGCATGACAAGTGTGTCGTATGTGTTCATGCATGCATGATAAGTTCGCTGTTTAACTAGAAAAGCTATTCACATTATAGGTTAAGAACGGCCTTTCAGCAGACGACATTGGTGTCATGAATGCTTTGATTATGCAAGTCACCGGAGCCATGCTTTGAGTTGCTGTGTACAAGTATTTCATCCATGTTCAGTACTTATCCGCGACTTCAAAGGCGAATGCCACAAAATGTCAATAAATGCATTAAAAATACACAAACACAGCAGAAGTACGCTGACACCGACTTGCAGTTTCTACCACAAAGATTCACAGTACCGTGCCTACACGCAATATTTACATGTAGTGTTAACCACAGGGACTCAAATCCAACTCGTTTACCAGAAGATGTGCAGTTCTGTTTATAATAATAATAAATTCTTTAAGCGCCAAACACGGCGCATAAGGCAGAAACCAGTGCTCTCCAGGTTGTTCGTTGTGACGCCACTCCTCTTAGCTCTTGCACATTATTTAGGCCCAACGTTCTTCCTTCTCTTATTATTGTTCTTCTGAGTGTTTCTTTTGGTCTTCCTTTTTTCCGCTTACCCTCAGGAACCCAAGTGAGCGCCTGTAGTGGTATTCTGTTGTTTTGCATTCGTAGGACATGACCGATATATGACCATCGTCTTTTCCTTATATAGTCGGAGACATATTTCTGCCTAGAGTCTTCTCTTATTGTCGATTAGTCTTGAATTCTTTCCAACTGATGTTCATGAGTTTTCTAAGACATTTGTTCTCGAATGTATTCAGCTTGTTCTCCAATGATTTTGTTATTTTCCAACTCTCACAGCCGTATGTTAACACTGAGATAACATTTGAATTAAACAGACGAAGCTTGGTATGTATATCAATGATCGTAATTTCCAAATGTTAGATAATCTATTGAAGGCGCTAGCTGCCAAAGCAATTCTAGTATGGATTTCTCTTGTTGTGTCACCATCCTGATCATTTTACTGCCTAAATAATTGAAACTTTCAACTTTCTGTAGTTTTTCCCCGTTCAAGATGATATCAAAGGTCTCGTTAGAAAAGTTCATAGCTTTAGTTTTAGAGGCATTTATTTGGAGACCAATTTTAACCGAGAGATGACACAAATTATTTATTGCTTCTTGGGATTGTCTTGGTGTTGAACTTAAGAATGCTACATCATCTGCGAAATCCAGGTCCCCCAGGAATTTTCCATTTGTCCATTTTATACCCAATTGTTCATTGTGGGTTAACATTAGTTTCTCATAAATTTCCCAATCAATAGCTATTCCAAAAAGTAGTGGTGACATAATACAGCCTTGTTTCACCCCTGTTTCTACTGTAAACCATTCTGTATTCCCTTTATTTGTTCTAACACAACATCTTGCATTGTCATATAGCGCTTTGATTATATTCACATATTTTGTTGGAAAACCATAGATTGTAAGTATCTTCCACAATGATGGGCGGTGTAGACTATCAAAGGCTTTTTGAAAATCGACGAAGGTAGTAGGTAAAAATAGGTGAACATTTTATTCTGAAATTAGTTGTGTTTAATATCTCGTTAGCAGTGATTTCCTGATTACTACCCAGTGGCGTACTTTTAAGCAAAAAAAAAAAAAAAGAGTGTTGAAGATTGGCCTCTTCTATCCCAAATATTTATTTAATATGTAATGAGTGGCTTATAAGTTTTTAACCATTTTCATTTAACATGAACCTGAGCTTATGAAGGAGAATATTTAAGTTTTGGAAATTTCGGACTAGCTTTATCCCGTCGACATTTGGTTTGGTTTGGTTTGGTTTATAAGGACTATCTTCATTGCACATGGACAACTCCATCAGTGCTTCGATCTCCTCCCTTAGATCACACAAGGAGGATCTCAGCACAATGCACAAACTCCGTAGCACCGGTGAGAATTCCAATGTGTGTATATAGGAATCACACATTCTATAAATATATTTGGGGTGTAGGTTTCTGATTTTTAAATTTCACCAGGGCCTTATGACCTATTCTACGATTTCCAACTGCCGTGGGATTTTTAACATCTTGAAAAGTGACTGTATTCGTGATTGTCTGGTTATCATTGCAGCAATAATGTGATACTTTGTCTCTAGTTTTTTTAATGTATTTTTAGTAACATTTTGTTATTAATTTGAAAATAGAAAAAAATATAAGTTTAATTAACTTTTAGTTTGGTTAGTTGTCTGATTAAAAGAAAATTCTTTAACGATTTAAGTATTTAATAAATGCTTACCTTGTAAAATATAATAAAGCTCCCTGGGTCCATACCCTAATGAATATATATTTCTGACGCCTTTGCTTGGTGTGTCAGATTTTTTATACTAATTATTCTTTTTATCAGTTTAATTTGTATATCAGTTCTCGTCACGAAGTTATCAAGTAGCCACTGAAATAATTTACTTTTCAGCAATATGGAACGAACTAATGTGAAATTTAAAAAGCCAAAAGTCAATTCCTATTGGGGAGGAGCACATAACATCAGCGCAGGTGACGTCATACATAATGAGTATATGACAAAGCTGATGTCACTCAGGGACTCGCTGGCGGATCAAGAGCAGGTAATTTGGTTTCTAACTGATATTGTCAGTAAGGTGAATGAATGCGGGGGAAAAATTGAATAAAGGTGATTCGTCTTACTTGGACAAAATATAACGAAAATAGCCAACGTTTCAACCACAAAGCCTTCGTCAGGGAAAGGAAAGAAAGTGAGAGCTAAGTAGAGCACATGAGAAAATAAATTAAAAATGGGTACTACCCGTCAAATCTACTAAGACCTGGCGTGTCAGTCGATCTGATAGCGCGCCATGACAACATAAAATGGCGGCCGCTTTCGTGTGTAAAAAGTAAATAAGTGTCAGTACTGGTAGTTATGTTTTCTAACTTGTAGACGGCATAGTGTTATTATGTATGTTTTCAAACTTTTTGACGTCAACGTGCTGGTAGGTATATTTGATAACTTGTAGACGTCATAGTGTTAGTAGGTATGTTTTTTAACTTCTTGACGTCATAGTGTTAGTAGTTATGATTTCTAACTTGTAGACATTATAGTGTTAGTAGGTATGTTTTCTAACTTGTAGACGCCATAGTGTTATTAAGTATGCTTTCTAGCTTGTAGACGCCATAGTGTTATTAAGTATGCTTTCTAACTTGCTGACATCATAGTGTTAGTAAGTATGTTTTCTAACTTGTAGACGTCACCGTGTTAGTAGGTATGTTTTCTAAATTGTTGACGTCACCGTGTTAGTAGGTATGTTTTCTAACTTGTTGACGTCACCGTGTTAGTAGGTATGTTTTCTAACTTGTTGACGTCATAGTGTTAGTAGGTATTTTTTCTAATTTGTAAACGTCCATGTGTTACCGGGGCTCGAATGCGGAACAAAAAACAAGAAACCCTGTACCCTGCCATGCGCTGTTATGGAAAGCGACTAAACAGGGTCGGACACCGCTCCGGCTACTCCGTCCTGCATTAATTTCAAACAAAAACTTTGAACAACAACATGGTCATAAATTAGTCCTTGCGTAGAACAGAAGGAATGGAATGGCGCTGACGTTGGACACATTGAGGAAACATTTCACAGCATTACAAGGTAGTCCTTGTTTTGGAATCTACAGTTTAAGATAGGTAGATGGCAACCGAAAAAAACATGTGGAGAAGGGAACTGGAGACAGACAAGACAGGGATAAAGAAGCCAAGGAAAGACATTGAACGGATGGCACAGGACATGAAGGTTGGCCAAAACATGTTAAAGGCCTTTGTGTAGCCGGGAGGACTCTAGTGGGCTTTCGGATAATTAAAAGGGAATCTGATCAGCTTATAATCAAAGGGACGTAAAGTGTAGTAATATAAGTGGCTAAATAGAACAGACAGGCGTTTCGTACCTTTAGGCTGTTGGGTACATTTATTGTCAACATTAGAATCTGCAAAGTAAGTGAAAATCCCACGTGAATTTATTGAACGTTAGTGAGTTGTGTGAACGAGGGAAAATTAAGTTCTGGATAGTTCTAATAAAGTTGTCATTTTAAATCAGAAGTTAGATTAAATCAGTTCGTTTTCAGATGTAGCCGAGTGAGCATTTCCTGTATTGAGAGTTAGTAGTTGGGCTTAGTAAGGCGAGCCTTAGTTGGCTGTTTCTTGCATGCGGTTGCAGAATGATCCAGTATATACCACCCGTAATGCTCTCCATTGCTCAACTCATAGTGAGTGATAGATGTTCGTGAGGAATGAGATGACAGTATTCGATATGTTGGAGGACTGTGAGTTTTCAGAACAACAGGTACGTGTGAAGTCAATTCTATAAGAATGAACTGTAGAATAGAATTAGAACAGTGTTAGAAAGAACGTTTAGCTGAAGAGGAAAGTAAAGACTTGGTAAACATTACACCCCTGGCGGTCAGGCAAGTATCTTAGATATACCAAGGCAACATTTATGAAGTAACAGAGACAGAAGAGATGCTAAGAATAACGTAGACAACAGTAGAGAAGAAAGAAGAAACATATAGATTTGCAGTGGTTCTCAGCATGGGGACCAGACCAACACAAGTGATTGTAGACAGTGAAAGTGAGTGACAGCATATGATTTGAATTGTATATGATAGCCAAAAGATTGTGCGAAGGCTGTTGAGATAGACTTTTGTTGAAATTCGTCAAGTTTCTTTATGTTGTAAATAAATCTTTGATCACAAAACTTGGAAAGAAATCTTGCTGTCCTTCACTCACGTGAATCTATGTTGAACAAGTGAGTCCTTGTATATCACATGATATTAAGCATACTGTTGAAAGGGCAGTGATCAGAATCAAAATCTATACGATCAACACGACTGGTAGAAGAGAGCCGACGAACAGAAGTATAGAATAGTAGACCAAGTCGTCAACGGCCACATATTAATAACTGGTGCTCGTGACCAGCCCTTCAAAGCTCTGCAACATTTGGTCCTTAAAGAGCTGAAGGATAATGGTGATGATAATGATGACTGAGGATGATGATCATAACGACGATGACAGTGATGATGCTGAGACGATATCTGCTGTCCTGTTTGTACGCGGCATAGAAAACTGTCGATTGTTAGCTTGTAATCGGGCAGGCACGCAATTATAAATGTTTACGTTGTTTAGAGGAAGTAACAAAACCAAGATCAGCAGATCACCAGTCCACTTAACACACATGCCATCAACGTTCAGGTCAAACAGGCTCCCCAGTTTAAATACTCTGGAAGCGTTTTCACAGTAAACGTAAGACGACAGAGAGACTGAAACAACATGTCAAAAATCTAGTGCAGTGACTTACCAGTTGTCACCAGTACTCAACCATCCGAACTTCAGTACGAAAACATCGACTGATAACAACAAATTCTTACCAACTCGTTGCTATTATAAAAATTGTTTCCTGACCAGAACACATGAGATGATATTTATATCGTGCGAGGTGAGATGCCTGAGAAGAGTCATTAATTTTACTAAGAGAGACCGAATAAGAAATGAAGACATCAGAAAAATGTAGGGACTGCTTTACGTATATAAAGACACAGAAAATTAAATGGTTTGACCATTTCATGAGAATGGAACCCGACAAATCACCATTACGCACCTACAACAGTAGACAAACTAGAAGACAGAACGTTGAAAGTAACAGGTGTACTAGAAAAATTGGAAGACAGAACATTGAAAGTAATAGGTGTACTAGAAAAATTGGAAGACAGAACATTGAAAGTAATAGGTGTACTAGAAAAACTTGAAGACAGAACATTGAAGGTAATAGGTGTACTAGAAAAATTGGAAGACAGAACATTGAAAGTAATAGGTGTACTAGAAAAATTGGAAGACAGAACATTGAAAGTAATAGGTGTACTAGAAAAATTGGAAGACAGAACATTCAAAGAGACGAGGGACGAGGATAAGGAGTGAAACAAGCAGCGTGAATAATAAAATTGAGAAAGAGACGATTAAAACAGAAAAAGTAGGCAGCAAGAGGAATTTAAAAAAAAAAGAAAAGAAAAGGAAGTATACAGATAACAAAGTAAAAGATAAAAGAAACTTTATTTTTAAAAGCAGATAAAGAGGAGAAGAAGAAGAATGTATGAAGGTGCCAAGAGACTTATCAAGAACAAACAGGAACCAGATGAATCCAAACGACTAGGAAAAAAAATACCTATCACCAGTTCAACCAAAAAAGAACAAGTGATACCTTCAGACTTTGTGCTGGCAATAACAAGCTTTGATAACATCTAATCAATGAGCTACAGGCAGAACCTGCTGCATAATTTACTGTGACACTGACAAAGCGATCAACATGTGAGCAGGAGTACCCGACATACGAGGACTAGAGAAAGCGCGTACGGTCGTCGCTGTCCAAATTCAGGACAAGCTTTCTGGAGAAGTCAGACACCCGAGAATGGTCACTGCTTTCTTTAAGTCAGAGTGTTAGAAGAAGTAAAAGAAGAAGAAGAAGAAACGCTGGCTGGTATTGGAGAGCTGAGTATGAAAGATGTAAATTTACGCAAACAATTTACAACAGTAATAAGCCCGGCGTGGTCTTAATTACCACATACAACACACACTGTAACACACACGACAACGCCCAAACGTGACGGAATGGACACTATATCTGGGACTATGTTTGGTGTTACGCTGGGATAAATTAGAGGATCATGCAGGATACGTGAATGATAGCAGGTGTTTTTTCAGGACATTATGGTCAATATACATAATAAAAGCCGGTAGGTGAACAGGTCCACGGGAAACATGGTTGACATTTAATAAATAAAGTCACTTCACAATAACGTCCATCAAAACATCAAAAGTACATGGCCATGGATAAGCGTAGTAGATTATCCCTCGTCCGTCAATAAGTTTCAAACGTTAGGCATCTTTAAGTGGCAATAATATAATAATAATACACTCCTCTCATCTCCACTCAATCCTGGCCGTTGTACTAAAGGTTCGGGCAATCCACGAAAACCAAAGTAATGCGGCAGAAGCAATCAGGGCAAACAAAATATTAGTTGCCTCATATCTCAAAGTTACTTGTAGTAAATTATGGTATGAACTTCTAGATAAGTTCATGAACCATCTTGCACATAACGTGGCGGCCTCCGAAAATCAATAATGCCACAATGTATATTTATATATCACTCTCCATTATCCCGGAGCTCGAAAAATTACATCTCTCTCGGACGCAAACACAAAGACGGAAGGCCAATTAATTAACACACTGAACCCCACGACATGTGACAAAACCGTCACTAGTTGACCGTCGCTCACTACGGGTGAACGCCTCGCTCACCACGGGTGAACGCTTCGTGCAAACAGTAGTTTGACTACAGGCGAACACAATTCCTCACATAAAAATGGAAATGTGCTAGCGTGTAGTAACATGCCACACTATTTTATCTGCATCCCAAATCTATCCTTAATGACTAACAAGATGGATAGCGGCTGCCTTAACTGAGAGATGTTGCATTTCGCTTGGGAACATTGACATCAGAACCAGTATGCATTTGTACGGGGCTACACCAGGGTTCTCCACTATCATCGATGTTGTTTAAAATCTATACAGCAAAAGTAGCCACCATTCAGCCAACTCATCATCATCAGCTGCCATCTCCACAACGAAGGTTGGCTGTAATGGATCTCCAACGTCTTCTGTCTCTTGTCTTGGTGGTGCACTCTGAAAGACTCTTTCCTGTCCATCTCTTGATGTTATCTTCCCACTTATAGCGCTGTCTTCCCCTTAAATTAATATGAAACAAATATAAAGATATGTTATCAGGCACTCGCAGGAAATAAAGAAGTAGAACACCAGACAACAGAAAAACAACAGACATGAGTGGCTTACCCAGGATTTGAACACTGGACCTTCCGTGCGACAACCCCGCCTAGCCATGCAAGTGAATCACACTATCCGCCCTGCCATCTACGCATCATCGCACGTTTGCCTTCACCTCTCCCTTCTATTATGGTCTTCTGCAGGGTGTTATGCCTTTTTATGTGGCCAAAGTATTTTAGCTGCCGAACTTTGATCTCCCTCATTAGTTCTCTTTTCATACCTAGATTTTCTAGGACCTCCTTATTTGTTTTCTTCTCTTTCCATGAGATACGCCCCATTCTTCTATATATCCACATTTCAAGAGCCTCAATTCTTTCTTCCAAATGCTTATTCATCGTCCATGTTTCTGCACAATACAGAAATGCAGAATATATATAACACTTTATGATTCTCAATTTTAATTTGTGAGATAACTGTTTAGATGTCAGTATATGTTTCATGTTGTTGAATGTAGCTTTGGCCATTCCTATTCTCTTCTTGATTTCTGTTTCACATCTGCCATCTTCTGTTATTATATGACCAAGATATACGTAGCTCTTGACTTGTTCCAGGATTTTCCCATTTACACTTATCTTTAATGTGGGTTTATCGTCTGATTTGCTAATTATCATAGTTTTTGTTTTCTCAATATTAATGTCGAGTCCATATTCATGACTTATACTGTTCACTTGCTTCACTAGTTCTTGTAACTCCTGTTCGCTTTCAGCTAACAACACGGTATCATCTGCATATCTAAGGTTGTTTATTGATCTTCCACTGATGTTCAGTCCTGGTATTTCCTGTATCTGTTTGAAAAATTTTTCGGTGTATAGATTAAATAGGCGGGGGGACAGCACACAACCTTGTTTGACACCTCTTTTTATGTCTATGTATGGTGAATAATTCCTTCCAGATCTTACTGTGGCAGTTTTCTCCCAATAAAGGTTACTGAGTATTCTTATATCTTTTCCATCAATACCTATGTCTTCAAGGCATTCAATTATTTTCTCATGATGGACTCTGTCAAAAGCCTTCTTATAGTCAATGAAGCACATGTACATACTTTTTTGGACCTCTGATTGTTCTGAAGTCTGAACATTCTGTTGCATTAGGTTTTTTGGGCAATGTTATAAAAACTGATGTCTTCATGTCGTGTGGTATATATCCTGTATTGTATATATCGTTGCATTGATCTGTGACTGTATCTATGCCAAAGCTCTCCAGGGCTTCTATCATTTCAATTTTTATGTTATCCATGCCTGCTGATTTTCCTTTTTGTATCATATGAATGGCATTCTCTACTTCTGATCTGAGAATGTTTGGGCCTTCATTAGAATCTGGTGATGGTTTTTTACCTCTGTTGTCCTCGAATAGTTCTTTTACGTATTCTGCCCATCTGTTTGATATGTCTTTCTCATCAAGTAATATTACCCCATTTTTGTTCTTGATACAGCTTCCTCCTTGTGCAAACCGCGACCTATTTGATAATTTCTTTATTTCCTCATGCATATCTCTTGTCATGTGCTTTGCCTCCAAGTCTTCTATTTCCTTGCATTTTATTTCTATCCACCGTTCTTTTGCTTGTCTACACATAGTACGTATGTCATTGTCTATTGTTTTATATTGTGGAGTGTTTTTTGCTTTCTTTCTTTCTGCTATTTTACTCAAGATGTCATCTGTCATCCAAATTTGATTTTTCTTGGGCTCCTTTTTAGGTAAATTTGCATTTGCTGATTGTATGCTTGTTTTTAAGCATTCCCATTTTGTGGTTACTTTTTCTTCTGGGTTTTCTCTTCTATACAGCTCCATGCTTTCTGTCAGTAACTGTTGATATCTATTTTTGACGTCGATTAGATATTTTTGTTTTATATCTGGTTGTTTCAGTGCTGATATTTCTATCTGGGGTTCCTCCTGTCTTCTGTTTCCTGTTCTTTTCAGCTTTATATTTACTTTGATGACGACCGGATTGTGATCTGAATTTATGTCGGCGCCAGGATGTATCTTTGCACTTGTGACACTGTTCTTAAATCTATGTTTTATCATGATATAGTCAATTTGATTTCTTGTTATATCTCCTGGGCTTTTCCATGTGTATAATTTCCTTGGGTGGTGTTCAAAAAAGGTGTTACATAAGACCAGCTCGTTTTCTTCACAGAACTGGATAAGTCTGTCTCCTCTATCATTTCTTGTCCCTAATCCACACTGTCCTACTATTTTCTTGTATTTTCCTTTTCCTACTTTTGCATTCATATCACCCATTATTATCAACACATCTGTAGATTTTACTGGTTTAAGTGTGTGTTGTAGCTCTTCATAGTATTCTTCTATTTCTTCCTCGCTGTGATCTTTAGTTGGTGCATAAGTTTGTAAGATTGATATGTCGAATGGCTTTGCTCTCATCTTTAGTAACATCATTCTGTCGTTGTGTGTCCAGTATCCACATACGTATTTTTCTAACTCCTTCTTTATCAACATTCCTACCCCTCTTTCATGTTTTTCTCCTCCTGAGTGTATAAGCGTGTATTGGTCTCTTTTTATGTAGCCTATATCCAATAGTCTTGCTTCTGCAACTCCCAGTATATCGAGTTTCATGTCTGTTGCCTCTAATATTAGATTGTCTAGCTTTCCTTCTCCGTTTAGAGTTCTAACGTTCCATGTTCCTATTTTTAGGCTCCTCCTACTAGTTTTTAGGTGGTCTTTCTCAGAATGCTCCCTTTCAACAGCCAACTAGGCTGGGACGAATACTGACTTTTGCAGATGAAAAAAAAAACTATGAGTTCACCCATCCGTGACTTTAACCTACCCGTCTATTCTGTGTTATTCGTCTTCCACTTCACATTACTGGGCATAAGTATTTCGGCCTTTATTTGGTCTATACTTGCTGATAGGAAAGTTATATTAGTGATTGCGTCTTTAAACTGTCTGGGTCGTCCACGGGTCCTATATACCATAGTTGTGTGAGTGTCATGAGAATGACCTCGGCCAATAATGCACTTTTTTTGGGGTGCAAAATTGGCTGAGCGTCCTTTCACGATGTACTGTCACAGCAAGGCGATGGCGCCGTTTGGTTGGTCCTAGGTTCGATTCCGGGTAAGCCTATCACTTATATTTTCTTTTCTGTTGTCTGGTGTCATCCTTTATGTCCAACGAGTACCTGTTAATTACCTTTATATATTTATTTACTAATTTATTTACTGTTGACAGGACTCAAGGTTTCCTCCATTATTTATTCAGAATTACAAGACAGTACTTATTCTGGAATCTTCAGGGTTTAAAAAATAAAAAAGAGCAAGACACCCAAAAACATGGTAGCATAGTGGTTAGTGCACTGGCTTCCTAGCTCAGTGGTTTATGGTTCGATCCCCAGATGATGTGGGATTTTTTTAGGCCGCAAACAGCTCCTGGGTCGACCCAGCCCCAATTTGGTACCAGAGCAACTTCTGGGAAGGTTAAGGCGGCCAGCGTGATGCTGACCACATCACCCCTAGTGTGCCGATGGTCAAGTAAATATGGGCCTAACACCATATTCCAAATATGCCTCAATGGGCGTGTAACGGGATCCTTACCCAAAAACATGCCGAGTAACGTATTTGAGACATACTTTAAAAGGATAAAAAACAAATAGAGAGAAAAATTGAGCTGATGGCACAAGACAGATGGGATCGACTGAAGTCCCAGGCTCTGCACAGGTTGATGGTGATTAATGAACAAGGAATGAAATGATAAGACGGTTAAACATCTGTCAGTATAAAATCTTTCAGCAAAAGCAACATGCTTTTATTCACTGATACCAATTTCTCAATTGATATATCTTTCTGACATGTATTCATTGTTATTCTCACATTTTCAGGTATGTCTAGATCAGGCTTTGAACAGACTCGGTGTCCAGTCACAACTGAACAAACCTAGCTCCTACCGACTGCGCATGGACGGAAATGATATCACCAAACCCTCGTCTCAGCCACTGGGATTAAATATGTTGTCCACTGTAGAAAAGTTTCGACAGATCAGACAACGGCAACAAAATCAACAACTAATGTCTGTAATTCCTCCACTTGAAGGAAAACAAATATTTAACAGAAAGAGGAGAACCTACTGTGATCAGCCAGTTTATCATACAGAAAGTTCTACAGACAGAGACCAAAAGGGCAATGACATTAGAGTTCTAACTCTATCAAATGTTGGTATTTTCCTATCTTCTTTATGTCTTTTGTGTTCATTAAGGAGCATGAGGTCACTACAACATATAGTTTCTTTGCACACATAATAATAATAAGCTTCCGATATTCTTGTGACTCGTGGATTTGCCATTTTGCAAATTGAGATCTCACCATAGACCAATCGTCCATATTATTTCATTGTTTTGCCATTAGATCTTTTTTTCATGTTTCTTTACTTCATTCTTTGATTTGATATTTCTTTCCTTCTGGTTCTGTATTTTAACTTCTTGTTTAGTACAGTATTACTTTTCCCCGTTTCACCTGTTAGTTATTTGTTTTGGTTTTTCTGTTTCATCTTTTTGTTTTGCCCATCTTATTTTTTTCCCCCATCACATTTATCAACGTGTTTGCAGTGACATTGATGTCTTCACTGAACATGTCTATAGTTCTTATCTTCTTGTTTACTGTGACTGACAAAGATAAATCCTGAAACATCACGTGTTTAGAGTGTATCATTCAACTGTAAAACGTACTCAGTACCAATTTTTATTATTACTTTTTGCTTCCCTTGTATAAAATCTGCTTCAAAATATTTAATGTTCTTTCGTAATTATGGTTCCTGTGGCAGTTTATTTTAAATGATGTACTAGTTACTATCCCAAATGCAAAGGCTTGTCCAGACTCTCACAATCAATCGGTGGTGGTGGTGGTAGTACTAGTGATAGTGTTATTAGTAGCAGTAGTAATATTAGTAGTAGTAACAGCAACAGCAGCAGAAGTAGTATAATTAGTAGTGACAGTAGCAGTAAATCAGCAGTGGTAGTAAAAGTAGGGTGATGATGATGGTGGTGGTAGTGGTAGTAGTTGTATTAGTAGTAGTTGTATTAGTAATAGTAGTAATAGCAGCAGTAGTAGTAGTAGTGGTAGTAGTTGTAGTAGTAGTAACAGTAGCAGTAGTAATGGTGGTGGTTGTGGTGGTGGTGGTAGTAGTAGTAGTACACATAGTGAAATATGGAAAATACCAAATGTGATTAAAAAAGAGTACAATACTTTGTACATTTTTTTACAGATTGAAGAAATAATACAAAATGACCAGCTACGATCCAAGCAGATCACAAACCGGTTTCCACTTACCGGCAAGAAGACAATGATGAATCAGGAATGGACAGGTTCAAAAATGATGCAGGCGTCCAGTCTGCAGTCTGGAATTTACTATCAGCCGGGCATGCAGTTAGCTAGGTCATTTCTGCCCACCGACAACTTTTGCTCGATCACTTCACGTTTATATGACTATCCCTTACCTACAAAGAACCGTGATAATGTTCGCCGTCATCATGGGCCCAGTGTTGCCAACTTTGCAAATCAGTCCCCTAATAATGAGACACAAACTGACACGTCATCAGCCCAACCTGCCGACATGGATACATTGAAAAATTTCCACTATGATAGTTACATAGACTGTAATAGATCTAGTAATAATGAAAACTGTGAGAAACTCTTCAAGAAAGAAGTCTGCAACGGAGGAAAATCGAGATGCTGCAGTTCTCCCTTGCCATTGCCGTCCAATATTGGGCATAATATACCGTCCAATATTGGGCATAATATACCGTCCAATATTGGGCATAATATACCGTCCAATATTGGGCATAATATACCGTCCAATATTGGGCATAATATACTGCCAGTTTCTTCCAAGAAAATTAAGTTGAACAAAAACAAAAGGCCTGACAAAAAGATCACCAATACAGAAATTTATAGAAATGGATGTACAGTAATAATAATCAACAATGATGACCGCAACATGAAAGTAAACACTACAGAATACAACAGCAGAAACCATCGACCTGTCGCTGAGCAATCTCAAAGGAAGCCTCTGATCAACGGCGACTTATACAATACAGGAGACGAATCCGATGATGAAAACATGGATTTAATAGTAACAAGACTTCCAACCATCCGCCAACATCAAAACTTCAAACACGCGTCTTACCGTGATCCTAAAGAGAGTATTAAATTGCCTAAGCTTTTAAAAGACTCGAACTGTGACTCAAAAACCCATAGCAAATTTACTGACCATGTGAAAAACTTGCCAAGAGAACAGTCCCAAACGACTGGCTCGGAATTTCTAGGTTATGTTCATCAGCGTGTAGAAACACGCTCAAGTAGACGTCACAAGATAAAAATAGTGATCGAAATGCCAAATATAGCAATGAGTTCCCCCTGTCCAGATCTCGACTCTTCTGTGGACGATTTAGCAGATCCAAAGCAAGAAGTGAACCAAGTTCAGAGCAATATTTCTCAGCCATCCTGAAGGAATGTTAGTTGGCAGAAAGAAGGTAACTGAAGGAAGCTTATATTTCTGCTGGTGCAAGTGAAAGGACTAATTTCGAGAAAAGAAATATTCAAGTCACAGTCTACGGTACAGGCCACGTTAGAGGACAATCTATATTAAACGTAATCGGATTTTTCTGCATAGAGAGACGGAATTCCCCAGGTGCGTTGCGTTCATAAATGACACCAACTTTACTTTCATTTATGCACGATGCTAACAGTATTGTTATTTATAGATGACACTAAAGTTACATAATGTTTACAAGTGTTATGATCGCTATTTTTGTGTTTATTAATGTCACAACTATTGTGCGTTTATAAATGGCATCGAGGTACGTGACTGTAGTAGGGAATGGTTAAGAAGAGAAAAGGGAGAAAGTTCTATTAAAGGGAGATGACCATGATATATTAGTTACTAGGTTATGGAGCAACCGTCATAATATTTGATAGAGAAAAGAAGTTACAGATACTAACTAAGCAGTTATAACATAAAACGAGTAAGTAGCCCGCCAGAACATGTTATATTATGCTCTTTCTGCTGTATCTCCTGATAATGACACAAATTCTCCTGTGATCATTTCATTCATTTACACCCCATTTCAACTTCGTTAGATCGATGTAGTCAAACTTATTATGACTTATCATCAATGTTCAATCACCACAAACAAAATTGAAAGGCCTGCGCCCTCTTTTAAGGGGTGTTTAATTTAGCTTGTTCTGTTTGATGCATACCTTTCCCGCATTTTCCCGAAAAGCGAGCTGGCTTTTTTATTTATTCGTTACAGCAATATTTAGACAATAAGTAATATGGGGATATTACATTAAAAAAAAATTATGACGCTGTAAGTCTAGCGATACGCTCGAAAATGGGCACACGAAACGCAACAACTGTGTAAGACGCAATTATTACAGCAAATATATAAATTAAAAAAATAATATGGTATGAAATCAGTTTTACAAGTAAACGGTACACATGAGACAAGGGACGTTTCGGGTTTTACCCTTCGTCAGCCACAGTTACGAACAGGTGACAAGGACAAGAACTACATATAGGTACTACACAGATCTATGATGATGAGGAAAACGTCAAATGAGCGATACAAGCAGATGAAACCACGGTGATGAGCGAAACGATAACAGTAATAATGCAAGAAAATCGTGAAATCAGAAAGACATGTCGAAACAAGAAAGTAAATAATCAACGAAACGAAGACAGAAATGAACAACAATATTAAAATGAGTAAAAAATTACTTAGCTGGATTCAAGAAAGAAACATTCAAAATGGCTGAAAAAATAAGGCGTCATGCGGAAGTGACGTAGGATCTAGTGACGGCTAAGAACAGATAATTGAGGAAACGAAACGAACCAAAGCAAAAACAAGGATAAATAGGAAAATAACGACAGAAGCCACCAGAATTATGCAAAATGATGCTGGACATTAATGCCAGCAGGAGCTAGAACGCCCATTTGAAAAATGAGACGATTCTCCAACGAGAAGCGAGTTCGGTCGTCGCCGATACATGAACGGAGGGCAGTGACATGAATGTCAGAGTTGCCTGAATGGTCAAGGCTGTTGAAGTGAAGGGCCACCGGTAAATGTTTGCCATGATGGATGTCATTCAAGTGCTCCCGAAACCTGTCTGCCAAACGTCTGCCAGTTTCACCAATATAGGCCATGCCACACCTCTTGCAGATGATAGCATAAATCAGGTTTCTGGATTCGCACGTGAAAGACTCCCCAATGGCAAATTTACCGTTCGGAAAGGAGAATGCGTTTGGAGTACAAAAGGACAGGTCTTACATATGCGGCGTTGGCACGGTTTAGCACCAAAGTGAGAAGGACTAGTTTGTCTCAAGCGACTGTGCACAAGAATATCCCTAAAATTCTTATCCTTACGATATGCCAACAAAGGGGTATCCCGAAACAACTCTCTGGTATCAGAATCGGAGTGGAGAATAGGCAGATGACGGAACATAATTTTTTTCACCACCAAACAGTGAGGGTGGAAAGTTAAGACAAGTTTGAGTCTGTCAGATTTAGTAGTAGGTTTAGCAGTAAGTGCAACCTGACGAGTAACGGAACTAATGCGATTAAGGGCATCAGATAAGACTCTTTCAGGATAGTAACGTCGGCGAAAAAACTCGAGCATTTCTTGAGCTCGTTCACGGAAATCATCTTCATCTTGACATATCCGACGTAAGCGTAGAAGTTGAGAGTAGGGAATGAAATTTTTACAGCTGAGAGGGTGAGAAGAGGTGTAAAGAAGGAAACCATGAGCATCAGTAGGTTTATAAAAGACAGAGGTAGTAAGGCCATTAGGAGTAATATTGACAGTAAGGTCAAGGAAGTTAACTGAAGTGGTAGAAATCTGAGAAGTGAATTTGATGGCAGGATGGAAATTGCCAACATAGTCAATGAATCTACGGAGGTTAACTTCAGACATGTCTGTGACACCAATACCATCGTCGATATGGTGACAGTAAAACTCAGGTAATGGTCCATCGTAACTTTGAAGCACCAAATATTCAAAGTGACCCATGAAGAGGCAGGCATAACTTGTGCCCATTTTGGTGCCCATAGCAACGCCACTAATTTGATTAAAGAACTGGCCATTGAATTCAAAAGAGTTGAGAGTGAGAACCAATTCCACAAGGCGAAGAAGAGAGCCGGTGCTAAAAGTAAGGTCAGTGCGTCTGTCGAGAAAAAATTGTAGTGCTTTAAGGCCATCAGAGTGTGGAATAGAAGTATAAAGAGAAGAAACATCCAAAAGGAAAAGTCGGTAAGTGTGGTCAGGTGTGAATTGGATGGAATCAAAAGTATTGATAGCATGGGTGGTGTCCTTTAGATAGGAAGGTAGATTGGCCACTAAGGGTTGCAAAATACTATCCAGGAAATCAGAGATACGTTCAGTGGGACAAGAGCAGGCTGAAACAATAGGTCGACCCGGATTGTCAATTTTATGAACCTTAAGAAGCATGTAGAAGGAAGGTTTACCTAGACTACTATCAAGAATATGGAGAGACATGGCACTAGAAGGAAGGAGGTTATCTTGGATGAGATCACGAATAGTAGCATGAACAGTAAGATTATGCCGGATTGTGGCATCTCCAGAACTGGGTGAGTAAAAGGTGGAGTTGCCGAGCTGTGAGACTCCTTCTTGAATGTACAAGTCCTTTCGCCAAACTACCACTGCACCACCTTTATCGGCAGGTTTGATGATAATGTCATCCCGCTTTTTAAGGGATGACAAGGACCGCCACTCAGAAGTAGTCAGGTTAGATCGACGTAGACGGGGTAGGGAAAGTTGATTAATGTTATGCAAACCGTTAGCAATATATAAATCAAGAGCAGCAGAGGCACCTGGAGCCGGAGTCCAGTCTGACTTAGGTTTATTAAAATGACGAAAGATATCCCCGTCTGGCTTAGAATCATTACCCTTCCTATGGTAATACTGAAGACGCATGCGACGATGGAAGCGGTCGTTTCTCAGACTTGTTAGTCTCATGACCTCTTTACACTCTTAAAAATGATTGAGGACCCCAAAGAGTTTTTGTTTATGTGGGTAATGTCTATCGATATTAACCGTATTAGAAAACGCATATTTATGCCCTAAACCTACTACCTTAGAAACTTCTAGAAAACAAAAGAATACACAAGCACACATTCGTTAGCCGTCAGAGCGATGACGTCATCACACGTCATGTCTTCTTCTTCTTCCGTCCTTAGCCACCGACCGTCAAAGCAGTCAGTGGCCATTACGCCTAGTGGCGTCTTAGGGCAACAGCAGATAGGTTTTCTTTGCCATTGTTTCCCATCACGCCTATTGGCGTCTTTAGGGCAACGGCAAATCAATCCATTTGCTGTTGTTTCCGTAATCGAAGTGACTGGCAAACGGGTGATCAGCCCGTTGGTACACGTCATGTAGCCTTTGGAAAACTTCATTGTACACACGTGAGAGAATGAGTGGAAAAGGCAAATACCGTCTTATAGTATTATGAAAATAGTTTGTACCTCGTGGACACCCTGAAAGGGTCTTGGGGACCGCCAGAGGTTCGTGACCACGCTTTCAGAACCGCTGCATTACAGAATAGGCTTCTTGGAAAGATCTTGAGAGGATAGTCTTCGCTTGGCAACAAGGGATATAACTTGACCGTCTGGAAGACTGATGGGGTCTTCTGTCTAGCTGCCGTGATTATTTTACCTGCGTTTATATTCCCTATCTGGACCTAAGGCCGCATTGTTTGCACGTTGGATTTTAAGTGTAATTATATGGAAGACCATACGTCAGTTTGGTCGTCGATTATTGTCAATGACATTTGAAACAAGCAATATTTTCAGCAGTTTATCTGTCTCCTTCGTGTTGCCTTAACGCTGCATTGCCTGCAACAAAATGCCTACGCCATGCCGGAGGCTTGTGTTCGTTTGGAACAGCTATAGAATCATTTGAAAACTTGATCTCTTATGCTTGGTTAGCATAGTTAATTTTAGAAGGTTTACCTCACACTTGTTGAAAAAAGAATCTTCAAGAGCAGAGCTGAATTTCTGTTTGTTAACCACTTTTGTTTAAGATCCTCTGAGCTTTGTATAGTTGCGTTTACAATCTGTGACGCTCAAACTCTTTATATTCCGCTCATTGTTGAGTGCTGAAAGTTTTCAAGTAGCTTCCTTTCTTGTTACATTGTAATCTTTCATGTTTTGACCGGCATTGACACATAGGACTTTATATAATAACCAATACAATGTAAAATAAGATGGAAATAACTCCATTAACGTAATAATTTTAAAATCTGGGAAATAAGATCCGCGAATATATTTGTTGTGTTGTGAATTTGAAGAGGCGGGTGTTGGATAGTGAATGGTAATGTGCCAATAAAATAAATGTGTTTCTTCAAACGAGTCTTTGTTTTATACACAGCTCTAGCTCAGTAATCAGTAATTCGTCATATTGTTAACATTTTTAAAAAGAAACAAATAACGAATTATTTATTAATGAGAACTGACCATCCATGTTGACTGCATGCAATATAATATATGGACCATTTATTTTCTGTTTTTAGTGCCTAAAACAGTAATACAATTGGATCCATAAAACTGTCCCGTTACTTGGTTTGCTTCAAGTGATGGACTTTGAAAACTTCACTCATCATGTAAGTAAATGAGAAAGCATAATTCACTTTACAGCAATGACTACAACCCACAAAAGCCAGTTTCAAACCTCAGAAAGGAGGTATATGAGGAAGATGGTTGAAGTAACAAGAAGAGACATGGTCCGTAACCAGACGACACGTTGTGCCCGCGTCAGTTACTTGTGCGCAGGTAAATATATTGACGAGAGCTAATGCTATATATGTTTCTGTTCAAGTGGTTACAGGCCTTCCGCCTGAGATGGAGATTCTTGACTGAAGTTTATTTTTTTCCCAGGTTCGTTCTTACCCTTTTAGGTTTAGCGATAAGCAATATCGTATAATGGTTTTCAAAAGTTCCAACTGTAACGTTCCAAATAAAACACAGCAATGTAGAAAATTCAATCAGAGTTTATTTGACGTCATTAGACAAGCACTGCAAATTTCACAATGATTTGTTCGTTTACTACGCTCAACAAAATAGTGAGTATATCCACAAGGAAAATATATACCCACAAGGAAAAATATATCGAACAGAATAATATAAAAATTTGTATCTTAAAAACATGTCTTGATAATCTCAAAGACGAAGTTCACCTAAACACTATAAAACTGCCTAACAAAAATTTCTATCTATCTAATCTGGTCTATCTGTAAAATCCTTCTTCTAAATCTATAAACTATATCCTATCGCCCACATCTCTCCTTTTATATGCAGCTCCTTCCTTTTCCCGCCATTTTTCACACGATTCCGTCTTTTTTCCACACGTTACAATTTTCTACATACGTCTCTCTGTTTTTCGACTTTTGTGACACCTCTCTTTTCCATCAACAATGGGAAAAAAAACCAAAATAACAACTCTCACTTTGCAAAATTTTCCACTCAAAACACGCATTCAATATTATTTTCTGGGACTGCACTATCTTTGCCTCTCTTCGTCGTGACTGCTATCTGAACCTAAAATTTATACTGCGTTTTGTGCAAAAACGCCTTATCTGCTTAACGTCTGTTATTCTTATTCTATGTAGTGTTATAACTCGTATAAATGCTAGTGTATGCCAAGCGGTCACACAAGTCCTGGGGCCACAAAAATGTATCCCATGTGGAGACATTTTCGTCCTATCAACTAAAAAATATCAAGTCCCTAACATACATACTGGAGCAAAATATGAAATGGGGGCATATACTTATGAGCCAATTGGCAATGGACAATGGTTGAGAAAAATAATGGACAATGGTTGAGAAAAAGTTTATGTTACTGGTACAAGTCATTGAATGGGGCATATACTTATGTGAGCCAAATGAAAAACAAATTTTACAAGGTCTCAGCATACATGTGAGAAAAAAAATTTGTGTTCGTAAAACGAGGGGTCCAATTAGATTTATAATGCGTAAAACGGGGGACGCATACTAGTTGTTCATACACTTTGCCATAAAACAGTATGACATATGGATAGCAATGTGCAATACACAATATGTTAATGATATTCATGTATTAATACAATACTTATGTAAATCTTTACTTAACAAACGCTTGTAGTAATTATAAAAACATGGAGTAATGATATTCAATATACATAAACAAATATAAGACTTCAGAACTTTTCTCAAGTCAACACATATATATATATATATATATGCAAAACAGAACTCGAAGTTTTAATCAATCTTCAGGACAATAATTGTATCCTAACCTAATACATACATCTGAATCGTTAACTGACCAGAACTATTTACGTTTCACAATGACCTCCGTGATTGTCAACGAGAGCGGGGAAAGGTCACGCTGTCTGGATATTTTGAGAAGTCCCATTGACGGCAAGTAAGGGAGAGTGGGGGGGGGGGTATAGTACAATGAAATAGCTGGGGTTGCTGGATGAATGAATGTGAGGATGGGGAAAAAAAAACTCGCATGGGGGAATTCACAGTTAGTCTGAGGGGGCAGGGGTTGGGGGGGGGGGAGAAAAATAGGTGACTGCTTGGCATATACACTAGTATTTATACGAGTTATAACACTACATAGAATAAGAATAACAGACGTTAAGCAGATAAGCCGTTTTTGCACAAAACGCAGTATAAATGCTAGTGTATGCCAAGCGATCACAACGTCATGACCTCAAAACCCAGCTCCTGCAGACTCTAGTAGAACAGTCCCAATTACGATGGTTTGGTCAAGTCTGCAGAATGGGAGAAGATCGGCTACCACTACAAGCACGGGAAACCTAGAGCCAGGGATCCACACCTCCGGCACGACCCAGAGGACAACATTAGACAATAAGTGAAGGGCTGAGAACTAGATTAGAACCAGGCCAGGAGGAAGACAACCGTTAGGATAATATGGCGCTCTCTCCAAGGTAGGAGAGGAATGACTAAGTAAGTCAGTAAGTACATAATTCACTTTGCTATCACTGGCTGTATTTAAGGGCCGTAACATTTTATGACCTGACAATTTACACTAACCTCTTGAGAGTAACTTACCTCACCTATATTCTAAGAGTACTCACTACTCTATGATGATGGTTTGTATCCAAAACGCGTATTGGTTGAAACAGTATATAGGTCAGTCATCTTGGCCTACCGGTAGATCCCAGGAGATTACGTGGTAGATCTCTAGGTGATTGATAACAAGAACCAGACAAGAACCTGTGGAACAAGAGATGAGAAGAAGACGCTGGCGATGGATAATTGAGAAAATCTGTTGACATCATTACAAGGCAGTCGTTGTTCTAGAATCCACAGGGAATGAGAGGCAGATGTAGACACACACACACAAAACACACGCGCATGGAGAAGAGAACTGGAGACAGAAGGGAAAATTATGAGGAAGACTTGGAAAGAACTTGAGCTGATGGCACGTGACAGGTGGACTTGGCATGTGTTTGTTAAAGGTCTATGCGCCTTTCTGAGCTAAAGGGTATTGATTGATTGATCTAGGTGACTGGGGAGGGGGGGGGAGAGACACATTTTTAACCTAGTTATATTCAGGACTAGCCGTTTTCCATCCAGCACTTAAAGGTGCCGTGCCCCCATGTTTAAAAGTACTTTCACCACATTCTCAGAGAAAACAAGCAAGCTAGCTTTTTAAAATTCACTCTATACATAAATTGCAAACGATAGAAAGCGATCTTTGAAATGAAGTTAGCATTCGGTAAAATATAATTTAGCTTGAATTTTCTGCCTCTCTGGCGAGGGATTTCCAGAAAGAAGATCGCACGGCAGAGATGCAAGTTATAATAAGACTGCTCTTATTGCAGATTCTAAATACTCTGAAACGTGAAACATATATAATTTTGTCAAGGTAAAATCTTAAGACATTTCAGTGGTTGTAAAGTAGATCCTAACATCTTATGGATTGCCGATCGCTGATATAGGTGATACAGAATAACTAATTAGACACGAAAATGTGTTGAGCTGCTGAGAATCCAGATATAGATGCACGACAAATCACCGTTTGTACACAAAGTACTGATAGTAATTATGTAAGATTTGAAATTATGTACGGTAGAAAAAATTTAACACTTGAAATTTTGTCGGTAGAAAAAATTTAACACTTGAAATTTTGTGCGATAGTAACAATTTAACATTTGAAATTATGTGCGATATTTTAAAAAGAAATAATGTTTGAAATTATATTACATTTACTTGTCGATCTGTACTACAAACTTTTAATGTTCAGTGGCATCACTAGCTTGAGGTTAGTGACGGTGTGATGTAGACTGTAGCAGTTGACCTGGCCCTCCTGATTTCGGGACTTCATGCTAGAACTGGGTGTAATAAGATGTATGGGACAGTATACAGTATTTTAGTGAGTTGATAGAGAGATTATTTTCAGCACTACGACATACTCCCTCCACTGTCACAACTTCATAACCAATTTGTCTTTAAGACAGTTCCATAAAAATTTTTCCTTGTTTAATCCTTTTTTGTTTCCTCTTACAGTCTGTCTTTACAAGAAGATCAAAACATTAATGTCATCATAATTCAATAGTTTTCCAGTGGCTCACTAAGGCATATCATTTCAGGCGACCAGAATGAGGTTGTGCATGGGTTAGCAACATGATCATGTAAAATATAATGCTACAGAAAACATCACTGTCATAATTTTTCTTTCCGCTCCAGATGGAGCATGATGTCACCGTTGTAGTTGGCCAATAGTGATTAAATCATCCATGTATTTATAGTTACAAATAAACAGGTTTAATAATCACTTACGGGATAACAATGTAAAATGTAAAGAAAAAAACTGTTTATAAAAAAAAGCAATGACAATTTATCATCATTGGATGATTTAAACTGTGGTGGAATGTCGCATAAAGATTTATGATCAATAAATTTTCTATATTCCTTTCTTTTCTACCCGTGTCCTCTACTTTATTATCGCTCTTTTATCCTTTTCCTGTTTTGTTCGCATTCGTTCGTTTGCGACAAAATTTACTTTCCCATTCTGACTTTACCGTTTTTTTCTCATACACTGGTGACGCATTTATTACATAACGTGTCAGTCCCTGCACGAGACGAAGAGCGTTAGAATGCATTCCGTCAGACACAGAAAGCAGACATGTGTCTATACTTTTCTCATGACATGGCGCTCTTGAGCTAGATTCTCGACGTAAACGTGTGAGAATGCATTCTGTCAGACATGGGATAGCAGACAGTTGTCTACATTTCCATCTGACACGCAGCGCTACGAACAGTTTCTTAGCAGTAGGTGTGAACGGCGCGCTCATGCATTGCCCAGGAATGAGAATAGTTAGACGAAGATGTAATGACGCACTCTTGGCATGTTATGGCCAGTCGCCTGAGTTAACGTAAGTATTAAGAGAAAGGGGAGAGACCGGCGCTATTGCAAGGTTTTGGAAACAGCGTGCATCCTTTGTCAGGGTTTTAAGATATTAACGTGAGTTTTAAACTTTATTTCATTCAGTCCTCAAGATTCGCAGTAGACAGGTCGCTCGTGTAAAGAATAAGCTGTATAGCGAAGTTTCTCAGTTTGTTTCGACAATTTGCCGAGCTTCTAGACTTCAAATATATATATCAGCGTATAATTCTAAGTTGTGCGATTGCCTGTAGTTCTGTGTTGATGTAATATAATATATCTAGTATTTTGTGAGTGATTAAGTGTTAAATCGCCTATTTTATTTCCCTAGTTTCTTTTGTGCAGAAGGATTAATTTATAAGTCCGTAGATATTCTCTAGCTGACGTGTTTCAGTGGAAAGCAAAATAAATTATAATTTCTAGCTTAAAATCATGTAGCTATAATGAATTTAATTTTACTGCGAATAACCAGTCGAGAATATTTAAACTAAACTTATAACTGCACAGATCCATCACTGAGTATTGACGAAATACGTATGTATTTCTAATTCATGATGACTGATTTTATGTATATAACTTATTTCACTGGAAGTTTTTAATGTTAAGTCAAGCTCTCCGCTTGCAGTTTATAATGTAAGTTATAACCGAAGTACATAGTAGGTATAAGTATTTGATATGTTGTTTTCTGTATACAGTGAAAACTGGGGTAACCCAACTTTGCAAGCGTTTGAGTACACGAGAAATATCTGTGAAGAACTAAAACATTTTCCTTAAAGACTTGGTGTATAACCTTTACAAGAACTTTAAAGGTTAAATGAAGTAACGGGCCCATCGAGCCTGATTTAACTCTTCCAGAGAAAAACCTCAAGTACACTTCAGCCCTTGCGGCAAGTAACATATTCCTATCAGTGACATTCCGACGGAGTTTTGACTAATGGTGTGGTGACCAAATATAGTCCTATCCTGAAAGTAGACATCGACCTGACATTCCTCATTTCTAGAAACCTAAGCTATTGACACTGTGCTCGCTGTTAACGTACGTGCCTGGACAATTTTAATGTGACTTAAACAGAGATCAAAAAATAAGAACAACCAAGAAAACGGTTCCCTGAAGAAGTGAATCCAACCTGTCTTTTTGGAACTGGGGTTCTCTTGGACAAGTCTTCCATTTGAGAGTCTGTATGTGCATGTCCAAAAATTGTGTTTCCAGAAGTTGCTACCAAAGCTGTAAGTACGCATGAGAGACCGTGATCACGGCTGAATGGATAGAGTGAATGCAGGACTGAGTGATTCCTTTATTGTTGTAGTTTGGCATCCATTTTGCTGTCTTAATTTCCTTTATAAAACTTTTGTTGCTAACAATATTTGCCTTAGGATAGATCATACTACTATCACAGTCTGTTCATACCTTTTAAAAAGAGAAAATCATTAGACTACAGCAGATGTATCCGTGACTCTTTGGGGCTATCGTCTTTTCTTTTAACAGGACTGTGGGCTAAACTTCGAGGGAAAGGATCATACTGTGGGTCTATCATTCGTGTAGCATTTTATTGATTTTATGACTATTTGTATATGCTCGATGTAATTTGTACGTGTTGTGATGATTTTTTTCTGATAAATTAAATCCACTAAAACTTAATCAGTGTGTCGGGTCAGCTCGTTCGAAAATATCTATATAATCATTGTTATAGTTTTCCCACGTGTGTGCGTCTACATGTTGTCAATTGTGTGTGAGTGCACGTGAGTGGTAATATACATATATTAATATATGTAGTCAATAGACTGTCTGACTCCTCTAGATCTGTTGTAGAAGATAGGCTAAAAGAGAGAAAAGATTCTCGATTTCAGAGACAGCCTCTATTGATTTCTACCATCTCACTCGTGGAAATCTATTTCTACTATTATCTCTCACTGTGGCTATCACTCATTCTAATCTATTCAGAAGGGACCAACCTAAGTCTTAATTCCCGTATCAAAAATCTACGACATGGAAATTAAGAAAAATTGTGAAATTTTCATTGGCTGGCTGCGCTGTTAGAATACTTAGGTTCCGTTGTAGGGTCGGTTGGCGTCTGCTTCAGCCGCTGTTGGTTCTCACAGGTGCTTTGGATTGTTACTCTCTACAATAGTCAAGTCTGGTGAATGTAGCACGTCTCATGCATTAAGGGTGAGGTAACTACATGGGGTTGTCAAGCGTCTTCAACACCCGTATAATGTTGGTGTCTGGCGTCGACTGTTGGCAGCTTGAACCACATACTGAAAAGGAAACAAATGTCTCTTTTGAGTAATGGGTCTCCTGATATGAGCATCAGGTGATCTCTCCTTCCACTCACTACGTCATCTTTCTCATAAAGGTTAACCTCCCTGAGCGTTTATTTAACAAATGCTTTTGGGCAGCGGAGGACAACAATTTGAATATATACATACATATATATATATATATATATATATATATATATATATATATATATATATATATATATATATATATATATATATATATATATATATATATATATATATATATATATATATATATATATATATATATATATATATATATATATATATATATATATAGTACAGTAGAACTCCATTTATCCGAACCCCTTGGGACCGAGCATCGTTCGGATAATCAAATGTTCGGATAATTGGATTACATAATGTATCGAGTACATGTACACATACGCTCGTATTTCTAAAAATAATTAACCATCACAAGGAAAATACACAACAAAACATATTTACTTGTACTGTAATAATAATACCCACAGTGTATTAGATCACCGTATCACCAAAATCTTTTATTACACAGCAGTGCATGTACTACTTGTATTAATTATGTTTTTTAAGAAAGAGAAATGTTTTCAAAATAACATTACAAACGATTCAAAACCACGCGCAACTTACGTATACATGTACTTGCACAGATGTAGCCCACTATTTAAAATAATGAGGAATCCTCTTTTGCACCAAACTGGATAGTCTCCTTTTGGCTGCTAAGTCCCACATTCTCTTCAACAGCACAAGCTGTGTAGAACAGCTGTCATCTTCTTGCTCGTACCAAGCCATCGCGGTTTCTAGTGCTATAAAGGCCTCTTCAAGACTTGGTCGACGTTTTTGGGTTTTCTTCATAATCTACAAGTACATCATGTACTTCTGAGGAGTCTTCATCATCGGTCACTACATGTATTTGGTTTTCTTCTTGCACAAAAGACAAAATTTCTTCGTCATTCAAAAACTGAAAACCAGAATCATTATCATCTTCTAGCCACATGTGTGCATCATCTTTGTCACAGTCCAAAAATCTGGGCATTGCTTGAAACAGTTCCACAACTTCATTTATACAATCATCATTTATGTCCACTGCAGTAGTTTCATTGCCTCCTTTTTTCCCAAGCAATCTACTCCAAGCCTTGTTGAGATTATCTTGTGACAGGGTGGTCCAAGCATCAGCTAACATATAGCAGCAGTCTTTGAGATTAAGCTTTTTGGAAAACGCCACCACACTTTCTTCATCTTCAGCCAACAATAAACGACGCAGGACTTCCTTCTTGTACATCTTTTTAAGCTTTGCTATAACACCCTGATCCATTGGTTGAATCAGTGCTGTTACATTGGGATGCAGAAAAATTACTTTAAAATTTGCATCAACTGCATTCAATGTATACGTCTCTGGATAAGATGGTGCATTGTCCAGTAGAAGAATTACTTTTCCAGTTTTCTTTTCTTGTTCTCTCAACCTCTTCACATTTGGGATGAACTGATTTGTATACCAATCAAGAAATATTTCACTATTCATCCAAGCACTCTTCTGTGCTTTGTAGCACAATGGGAGACATGTCACATTCTTTAAACAACGTGGTTTTTTGACATTGCCGATCGTTAGCACCGGTAAACGATGACTTCCACTGGCATTCGCGGCTACCAAAGTTGTTACTCTCTCTTTGCACTTTTTAAACCCAGGGGCAGCTGCTTCGCGCTGAGATGCAAGTGATTTTTGAGGCATTGATTTCCAGTATAAGCCAGTCTCATCGGCATTATACACATCATCGAGTGAATAACCTTCTTCTTCCAAAAAAGCCAAGAGTGTTTCTTCAAAATTTTCAGCGGCAGTTGCATCGCTAGATAAAGATTCCCCTTGAATCTCCATTTCTCGTATGCCATGACGAGATTTAAAGTTTCTTAACCATTCCTGGCTAGCCTTAAAGTCAGGAGGACCGTCAAGTTGATTGTTGAACTGAAGTGCCTTTTCACACAATATAGAGCCAGAGATAGGTTCCCCTTTGCTTCTTCTTTGCACAAACCATATATACAAAGCCTCTTCCAATTTCAAATCTTTCGCATTTCTCATGGTTTTACGTTTCTTCGACCCATTTTCACTATCCAATTTCGATGCAAAACTCATAATTTTATCCTTGTTACTTTTGATGTCAGAGACGGTAGCTTTCCCAACATTGAAAATCCTCGCAAGTTAAGACACAGTTTCACCTTTTCCTAGTCTCTTGGTAATTTCTGTTTTCGTTTCAATTGACAAAACATTGCGGTTCCTTTTATATGCTTTAGGCTTACTGGAAGATGCCATATCGCACAGAGAAATACTTGTACACCAAAATTATTCTGCTGTAGTAGCAGAGACAATTATTTTAAGTTGAACTGTCTGTTTAGCCAGTGTTCTGCCTAGAACGCACACGTACACTGGATTGGTAAACCAGATATTAACTGACTTTATGATCTAATGATCTAACTGACTTCCTGTATGTAAGCGACCGATCATTAGCCCATCCCATCCTCTACTGTTAAGAAAAAAAAAAAAAAAAGGTAAAGGAACCCGTTACACGCCCATTGAGGCATATTGGGAATATGGTATATTATCTTGACTGGCACAGCGATTGGTGGCCCTAGGGAAAAACTATGCTGTCTTCTGGAGAGATTGATGGCATTGAGAAAGGCTAGACTATTTTCTGAAGATATGGCTGGCACTGGGAAAGACTAAGTTAACTTCTGGAAAAACAGATACCACTGGGAACTTCTTGTTGTAATGCTCTGTATAAAGCTTTTTAATTACCGCTATATAATGAGTATATCAGTACAGTTGAAATGCATTTAAAGGCAAGACAGTAGTCAGCTTGAAGTGGTTTGATCAACAGCATGGAATTTGAGATATCATTTGAAGACGCTGTATATATGGCAGGTAACTCGGTGCCTGTAAGGATCTACTTGAGAAACGCTGAGCTCTGTAAAGATATACATTGATGCCTGTTTCCAATTTATTGTAATTTTGAATACCTGCAACTCATATATGATTTTTATCTCCGCCGGACGATTTACTCCCTGCAATCACATCAACAGGGCAACGGAAAAATTTACACTAAATGATATTTTAACGAATTTTGACTTGATTTCATAGAAAAGATCAAATAAATACCACGCCTACCCTCTGTCCTCTCCTGTTCTCATTCTTCTATCATTTACTAGACGCAGTATTAAGGTCTTTGTCTTGTGTAATCTTACCTATACTGTATAACAGGGGAACCGCAGATGAGATTGCGTCATTAATTAGGCTGGATCGCCCTAGGTACACATCCGGTGTTGCGTGTGGAAAATCGCGCTAATGACCCCTGTCCACGAAGCATTGTTTTTGTGGTGCCTAGTTGGCAGGGAGGATAGTGTGATTCGCTTCCGTAGCTAGGCTGTGTTGCCATTCGGATGGTCCTGGTTTGATTCTCTGGCGAGCGTATCATTTCTGTTGTTTATCTGATGTCTAGTTTTCTACTTCTTTATTTCTCTATCAAATCACCGCCTTTAAATTACCAGTAGATCGGGGTCTATTCATACGCCGACCCCCTGCTCTACATTCTGCTATCTACAGCAGTCGTAGGTAGTCTAGGAGCTATGAGGATCTACTTTCGCAACAATGAGATCTGTAAAGATCTACTTTGATAAAACCATGATTGTTTTCATGTTCAAGAGTATGTGGAATTAGTAATACAAGCAGCCTATATGTAGTTTTATTTAACTCTGGACGATTCGGTTCCTGTTATTCCATCAACAAATCTGTGGAAAACACAAGCTAAATGATATTTTAGCGAATGTTAACTTATTTCAAAGAAAACAAATCGCGTTTCTACTGATGCAGTTAACGAATAAAGTAAATTTTAACAAGCTAGTTCGTGGGTTTTCACTGCGAACTACGAATAGTACCTTCAATTCTGAGAGTACTGCGTTTTTAACTGCCGGCGGCAGAAGCTAATCCGAAATTTCTCTAGCTTTAAAATTCAGTATCCCCCCACATCCTTTTTCCGTGGTCTAGAGATCTACCAGATCATTCCATGTGGTATTTCAGTAGTACGCGATCGACTGGTTGCCGACCTCAGATCTACACCGTGCAAACACTCCAATCATCTTTTGTATGACTGACTCATCCCAACTCCACATACATTGATCGGACAATTTGCATCGTGTCTAGTATTTTTATTCAAACATCACTGAAACATGAGGTGTTTAGACGGGATTCTCCACAAACAGTTGTTATACGCCCTCCATTTCGATCAAGTCTTGGAGAAAAAGATATCGATCACAGACAAATGTATGAAAGTCAAGAAGAAGCGTTGTTTTTATTAAGATCGATACATCTGAGGTCTGTCAAGCATTTTCCAATTTTTATAATCGTTTCGACTTTTGGTGAAGAAACACTGCACGTCACTGTTGTTTTGTAAATCTGAAATTAAAACAAAAGCGAAAAGGACTTTAGATTTACATTAGTTGATTCCTTTTTCAAAATCAAAGAAATGCACGCCTTAAACCTAGCACAACAAACGTGCGCACACGTGCACTGAAATGTTTATTATCGTCTAAAGATAGGAACTACTGATGAGTGTAACTGTGGCACCGATAAAATGACTGCTGAACATCTGCTTCAAAAGCATCGAACATATAAGGAACAGAGAAAGAACATATAGCTTTCACTATAGTGCGTTTCACAATGTTTGCCGCTGTTTAATATTCAATATCTCTGCAACCACTTGATCGTAATTGTTGCAACTTTGCATATAACCTATTGATCGCTATGTCCCGAGGGGGACATTTTTTTCCTCGTTAACAAACTTATGGTTTTAAATTTTCTTTATTTAAAGTATACAAAATTGACCACCTCCTAGTCCAACCGTGTTTTTAAAGGGCTTACCCCTTCATATTTGTGAGCTATTTCGATTTAACATCTTGAACGTATTTCATGTGATTTTCTTCGTGTTTTAGCACACTACCGCACTGTTTTGAACATTACATTGATCCTTCCGGTGCGTTCAGTTACTGATTGTGTATTTCAGTGCAAAGGCGTATCTTGCGGTATTCTAGGTCTGTAATACAATGGGTATGAAAGTCAAGTTCATTACACTGCATACAATGGCAGTGAAGATGTATAAATATTTCTGCAGAGAAGCTATGCGTGGTAAACTGTATCGGAGTCTCTCAAATCCTGAAAAGAGAACTATTCACGCTTTGGGTTTAAGTAAACGCTCATTTCATCAATTACTCAAAGCTAATGGAATTTTCAGTAAAATCAATACCAGGACGCAAGGAAGAAAGGAAGTAGTAGATAGTTTTGACAGGCATGACATTAGACGAGAAATTTGTAGAATGTTCAATTCCAAAGAAACTGTGAGACTAAGAAAACGGAAAATTCGGCTGAGAACACACAATGACATTGATGTGTCGAAATCAACATTATGGAGAACTGTTAGAAGCATTGGCTTTACGTTTAGGAAGTACGCTAGTGGAAGAAACGTCATCTGCGAGAAGCCGCACTTAGTATCTATGAGAATTAAATATTTACGTGAAGTACGGGAAATGCGTAATCAAGACTAAGATATTGTGTATGTGGATGAAACTTGGGTCAATGCTCACAACACAAGTGAAAAGGAATGGCAGTTATCAGATGGAACGATTAAAAGATGTGTACCCAGTGGAAAAGGACAACGTCTGATAATGGCACATGCAGGCAGCAGACATAATGGGCTAGTGAAAAATGCTGAACTTATTTTCACTTCCAATTATACAGACAACCGGGACTATCATACCGAGATGAACGGTAAAATATTTAGAGAGTGGATTGAAAATACTCTTCTTCCGTCCCTAGATAGACCATCCTGTCTGATAATGGACAACGCATCATACCACAACGCTGTGGCAGAAGAAGACAAAATCCCGACATCTTCGAGTACAAAAGATGCTATAAAGATTTGGCTCAGAAAAGAAGACATTCCATTTAACGAGGGGTTTCTGAAACTTGAATTACTGTCTCTTGTTAAGAAATCACAAAAAACCAAGATATTCCATATAGACAAGTGATTCAGCAGCATGGTCATATGTGTTTGAGATTGCCACCTTATCATTCACATTTAAACCCAATTGAACTCGTTTGGGCAAAAGTTAAAGGACAGGTGGCAGCTGAAAATAAAACTTTCAAACTATGCAATATGAAAGAACAAACATATGCCGCCCTCTCGCAGATATGCCGCCTTAACTCTCGCAGATAGAAGGCAACCTGAGACTTTCCTTCCATTCAGGAGCTTCGTCCTTCCAAATCCACAGAGGGTTTATCACAGGAAGGTTATTCAGTCATTCGTTCAGCCGAGAATAGTCATCAATATTTTAGACTCGTCTGACTCAGAATAAATGTGTAAATACCTTATATGTTTTATATGTTTTCTCCTCCATCTGTGTGTAAATGTAAACCAATTAATTTCCTTGTTATCTCCGCAATTTCACTACTATTTTTAACATACACAGTACTTTCACCTCTTCATGCATCCATTCACGTTTTAGTATACAAAGTAACATTTACAACGAATAGCCGTTAATATTCTCTCAAATATTTCGAAGAAATAAAAAAGGACCTCACGTAGTAACCAGTTAATAAACCCCTCTAACATTCGAAATGTATAGACGCCTATGCCGAAAATATACAACTTCCGTCATTTACGGTAAATTATTTTCTTCCACGACAAAATAATTACCTCGTTAAAAAAGATCAAAGGAATTAGCCGTTGCAAGAAAAGAACACTACCTGCAACATTGAATTTTATAAAAACTTTGGGACATTGAAAATATAAGACCACATGCAAAAATTCATGTTTATCAGTGCAAGGAATATGGAGATATTTGAAGTCAATCGTCGACCGATCTTTTTGAAACGCACTATAGTACCATTTCTAGACAAACTCTATGGGAATCTTCTTCTTCCTAACACCAGGGGTTCGAGTTTTCACTCTTTTACCCTTTGAGCAATTGGGGATGAGGTGTTGGCCTTTTTGCAAACCAAGAGCACGTCCCCAACTCAGCGCGCTCAGCTGATGGAGGTCACACCGGAACCAATTAATTGGCGGGTGATGCAATGCCACGAGAAGGTTGACCCTCTACCCTGATAGCGGATCACCCAATGAGGATATCAACAACCTCAAGCTGACCACTCATTCCTTTAAATATATTCGAGTTGACGTCCGAATGGGCACGAAGAAGATGAAGTTTCATTAATCGGCCACACCTCAAATCATGGGATCTGACCTGACTTAATCTTAGTGGGCAGAAATGAAGATTTACGTAGTGACGCAATATTCGTGTGGTTCCTGTGGCTCTCTTATGAGACAAAGAAAGAAAAGGTCGATGTCGTAGAAGACTAAATATGAGATTTGTACATGAGCGACAGCAGCTAAGTCAAATTTCTATCAAATCAGCAGACTCCAAAATCAAGCAATGAGAATTATAACTGGCGGCATGAAGACATTACCTATTAAAGAACTCGAAAAGATTACATGCCTCCAGCCAATGGAGGATAGAAGAGACAGCAGGGCTCAGCAATAAGCTGAAAAATTCAAGAGACTAACAGTCCATCGAAAGTGCCATAGAATGAATGCTCTTAGAAGCCAAAGACTCAAACGAAGCAACTTTGTAGAATCAACCAAACCACAGACGAAAGCAGTTTCCATAAATGCAATATCCACTATTAAACCCATGTACACTGCACACAAGCTTCCAGTTTGGAAACAAAGTCGTTTCCCTGAAATGATAGAAAACATTCCTGGAATTGAAAGAAAAAAGAGCCAAACTGCAACAGATAGAAAATCCATAGCGACAAAATACATAGAGAAACGTTACCCACGCAACACCTGGACCCATGCATACACAGATGGATCAGCAACAAATGCAAATGAAAATGGAGGTGGAGCTGTCTTTCTGACCTTAAGCACTGGTGCACAAAAAAAGCTGTCAGTGGCGACAGGACAATTCTCAAGTAACTTCAGAGCAGAGGCAGAGGCCTTGAAAACTACAGCAGAGATTATAATGACAGAGGAAAGCACAGAGAGACAAGTTACTTTCTTTACCGATGCACAGTTAGCAATTGCAGCGTTGAAAAGCCAAACTAAAACATACCTGGATGACCTCAGAATAGTGCTCCACAAACTGTGTCAACGATTCAAAAGTGTTGTGATCCAATGGATCCCGTCTCATTGTATGTAACATCACTGGCAATGAAGAGGCTGACAGACTGGCAAATGAAGGTGGAAATCTACCTCAGCCTGATGCAAGCATAACTTTCGAGGAGGCAAAGAATTTTATCAGAATCAGATACAGAAACAAATGAATGTAGAGCATCCAAGTCACACACAAAATGATGCAGACTACCAGCTTAACAGAAGTGAACAAGTGGTAATCTTTGTCACAAAATTAACCGTGATGCAACGTTAAAATATCTCCAATGATACAACGTAGGGATAAAAACTAATGCGTAAGCTGCTAGAACATGATCGCCCACGCCGCGGGTCATCACCCGCCATGGAAATTAAATTGTTAGACTTGAAGGCAAAACGGAACGGGATGAGAACGGAGATCAAAAGGAAAAATCTGACTGAACGCGTGCTTGAAACTAGCAAGGCTAAAAGACGCAAGTGGTGGGGAAAGGAGGAAAAAGTCACGTTCCCCAAGTTGACATAAAGTAAAGAAATCGACAAAAGGGACCTTGGATATTATACGCCACAGTCATTTCTTGGACGCTTTTGCGATAACTTAGCCCGTTTATTTGGATGCAGTGATGAGAAGATTCTAGAAAATATTTGAAAAGTAACTTTTCTTAATAATAATGTTAGGAATATAAAACCTAGCTGGCCGGATGGCCCATCTTGAGCAGTGAAATAATATGCTTTCATTTATACAGACGGACAGATAATAAGAAAGATATTGACAAAAGACTGTGTTGTTCATATCAGCGAGCGTCTGCATTGAAATAGAACATGTCACTAATTTTCAAAAAAATTGTGGCCCTGAAGACGCAAGTGCTAAAATCTAGTTGGAATGAAGAGACGGGGTGGGATGGTGAATTGTGGCTAAAAATAACTTTAAAGGCAAAATTGTGTAGGGGAAGGCAGGGTTGGTTCAAAAAACAAGTGTGTTTTTTTGTGAAACGCAAGTAGAGACGGACGGACCAACAGACAATAAGGCATACTTGACTGAGGTATGACTGAAATGACTTTTGGTAGGATATTTGAATTTGAAAAAGAAAAGGCAGTGATTGGCCATAGATGAATATATACTACTCGTCAAAAGTCAAGGGCCACCCTATTATTTTCAATACACTTTTATATAAGCGCATAGAATGATTAAATGAAGGAGGTTTTTAGTAAAAATTGGTGCAATATCTTCCTCTGACAGTCCTCTATGCACGTTAAGCAGAAAAACAACTCACCGACAACCATGGTGATCACGTGCAATTTGGTTTGCTGACCATAAATTCACATTTTTAATCTGTTTTTTTTCAAACTTCCGTACAACCAAACAGGTGAAGTAATCGTGCTGATTGACATTCCACGTGCAATGGCGACTTTTCGAGAACAGAGTTCACTCTTAATTTGTTTTAAAATCAGCAGACTTAGGGTAGTTTCATCACTTGCAAAAACCATGCCACCGAGAAGAAGTCTTGACACCTTACAAAGAATGAGGGCTATAGCGTCGGTTGAAAGTGGTTTATCTGTCCGTGAGGTTGCTAGACTGCTTGCAGTGTCACACTCTACTTTCCAAAGAATTTTGGAGAGATTTCAGGCCACAGGAAGTGTGGAGGATCGCCACCGGCCAGGTCGCCCTAGATGCACCAACAGACATGATGACCGGTACCTCTTGTTGTCAGCCCTGCGCCATCGAACAGTGACTTGTTCCACTCTAAGATGTCAGCTGAGACAAATTTTAAACGTTAATGTCAGTCAAAGCACCATTCGCAGACGTTTACATGAACTTGGACTTGCTGCTCGACGTCCTGCAGTCAGAATCCCTCTTACTCCTGCTCATCGCAGAGCCCGTGTTGCTTGGTGTCGCAAGCACATCCGATGGACAAGGCAACAATGGAGTCAAGTTCTCTTCACTGATGAATCTCGCTTCACTGTGTCATTCAATGATGGCAGGATTCGAGTTTGGAGACGACCAGGAGAGCGATTTACTGATGACACAATTCGAGAGGTGGATCGTTATGGTAGGGGTTCTGTCATTGTCTGGGGAGGCTTCTACGGACATGGCAGGACCCCACTCTACATCATCCAAGGCAACTTGACCGGCTCAAGATACCAGAACGAAATCTTGAGACCAATTGTTCAGCCTGCTCTGGAGGCCATAGGTGGTAATGCCATCCTCCAAGATGATAACGCTCGACCCCATCGAGCTCGTGTGGTGAATGAGTTTATTCAGCAACATGGGATCATCAGGATGGCGTGGCCAGCTCATTCACCTGAACTTTCTCCGACTGAGCATCTCTGGGATGTCTGTTACGTGCAGTCTTTGATATCTTACAATATTATACATTTGGTATACTTGTTATGTTCGCAAATATTTTGTAAACAAAATAGTGCTTAAGGGAAAGTCATTATTGAGTTACTTCCCTTGAAGGTTGTGTCGGCTCTTTCGATCGGGCTCCGCGGATGAATCCATTTTACTGCGATTTATTCGTTGTTTGGGTAATAATAGATTGTTCTTGCTTCAGAATATCTATGGCCTGAATTTATGTGTATTGTTTGTCTGAGTAGGACGAGTCTGTCTTATATCTGTATATCTTTACATATCTAAGTCGAACTATATGTTCTGTTGTCTCTAGAGAGGTCAAAGGCTATTCGGCGGATGTGTCGCTAGAGAGTGGTGTGATTTGGCTTCGTCCCGATAGGGACTGTGTTTTCTATGTCGGCTTGTCGCCGGGAAAAAGTGATCTCAGTATTGGTGGGGAAAGTGATAGTCGTCTAGACCTATCGTGTATGCTTTGCCCCAGTGTTTATTTGTATTGCCAAGGAATGGCATTTTCATATTTCTGATACCAAGGTAATAATAGACACTCTTATGAACTCTCGTACGAAGCCACCATTTTCGATAGGTACGATTTGAATGTCTAAGAGAATATATTTGACTCGATGAAAACGACTTCGATTCCTAGCAGCACTATATCCTGTAGATTGCAGTCAATTGTTCATGATCAAATCTACAGAGCAATGAAATGTTTTATGAATGACTAACTTTAGGACAGATTCATTATCTGTATCCAAACGTGAGTGACAGCTCACGAGTGAAGCCATCTTGGAACCAAAACATGTAGTGACTTTCAAGAAGAGAAAAGGGATGCCCGTATTATCGCTTGATTAGTCCAGAGATCACTGCTACACATGAGAACCCATTGCTAGCGGTTCAATATTATTATATGAAAATATGTGCTGGACATTATGTTGGAGAATCGTCGCTAAACGAGATTAGGTTTAGAAGCCATCTGAAATATTGTTTATAAGCTGACGTGCTCAGTCAGTGAAGTCAGTTGATATATATGTATGGGCGATACTGAGTGCTTGGCTACTGACAGTCCATTATACAATTATTCTACATGAGTGCCCATGTAACATTGCAAGACCATTTATCCACTGTACTATGATGTATTATGCCAACCTGTGATTTGTCACTATCTGTGCTGTCGAGTGTGTACGTCCAATTAAACTTTAGAAAAGGTACACAGTCGTTGGTGTCGATGACTTCCAGCCATACATGAGTGTGAGAAAAGAACATTTGTCAACACCACGAACCCTTATTAACATTCGCATATTATACACTCAATCCATGTCTACACACCACTGCGTAGGTCAAGTTGACATTCCATACACTACAGTGGAGCAAACAACACCATAGAGATCTTATCAACTGATGATGATGATGATGTCTGCTTCCATCCACTTATATTTATCCTTTTGGTGGATATCATTAACTGGGAATAACCAACCAAAATTATCAACCTTATCAATGTCCTTGGTCGAAGATTGTCAACAAATCACCCCCTGCCAATGGATGTTGCACAGCTGACTGCATTTCTGCTTCAGGAATGGCAAACTGTTCCTCAGGATACTCTTCGGACCCTTGTGGACTCGATGCGTCTACGCTGTCTTGAATGCCTTGCTGCAAACGGTGGTCATACCCGATTTTGAAATGTCTATTTGTCCAATATCTATTGTGTGACTTTTGAAAAGGTGGGTGACACACTTCACAGCTTCATTGCGTTTGAATGTGTGTTTCCATTTCTTTACGAGACATGTCAATTTGGTTTTCAATAAATGACGTTTTGACTGATACCAATTACGTTTATATCAGATTTGTTTTATGGTTTCAACCAAGGTTTTTCTAAGTGGCCCTTGACTTTTGACGAGTAGTATATTATCGGCGCTCAGACGCGCATTTTGTGCCATTCATTATAAGTTGTCCTAGCAGACACAGTGAATTATTAAGTGGTGTAATTCCCAGAAGCTATTGAAATATTTAGAGGGACGCCATCCTAAGGCCAGCAGCTCAGCTGAGTTTTGCTAGCATTTAACTGTGTTCTATATTCATAATTCTGAACTGTGAGTTTCAGTTGGCACCAATGCGGTGTCAAACGAGTTGTTGAATATTACCAGAGTGGACCCGTGCAGTGACATTTTGTCAGAGCAGCCTATTATAGCCCCCAAGCACGGAGAGGTGGGGCCACCAGACTTCTGATATTGCCCCCAAGCACGGAGAGGTGGGGCCACCAGATCTCAGCACCAGAGCTATACCTTCAAGCTATGTGAGCGTCTGGTCTGCTGAGAATTCACCAACTCAACTTATTTGCTAACACACCCATAAAATTTCCATCAAATAACTGGACAATGTGTAGTCACCATAGACAGGGAGTGATGAGGCCACCCCAACAGCACATCCATTAAATGTTCTCCCAAATAGATTACAACTATAAACAGTAATAATATTAACTAGTCTAGTAACATATATATGTACACACCTTGCATTTATTATGTAATATTCATGCATTTCTTTCATAATTGCTAAACCTTTCATATGTTCTGGCCAAAATAAAACCTTGGTTCAGAACAAATAAATGTAAGAAAATTACTATCCAATTTTTACACACTTGAGTTAGTTCAGTGTATTATAACATTTATTAATATTATTAGACTTAGTAAATATCTGTGTGTGTGTATGTAAACTACCACAACACATTACATATCATTACCCTAGACATTTAACGTAGCCACGTTCATTAGTAAAAAAAGATAGGTGTGAGGTCGTAGTGGTAGCAAGAAGGGCCTTCTGACAATTCACAGCTACATTTTATCTCAGGAGCCTTCACAGCTGACCTCATGCATCACACTTAGTAATATCACCATCATACAATACCATCAAAACCACTACATATATTGGGGGTTCGTCCGGGATAATTAGCCCATCAAATATATTAGGATCTCCTGGGGGGAGAATTAGATTAGGGGAACACATTATAAAAGTTAAAAGTGTCCCTTAAAATTAAAAGTGTCCCTGAAAATAAAAGTTGGTGAATCTTCACAGCCAGTGGTAGTTAATTAATTAATTAGAATTATTTTAGACTAGAGTAATTAGAAGTACTTTAGTGGTTGGAAATTTTATCTTGCACATTGCTAGATTTGTTTAAAAAGTATGGCGGAGCTGGCCAAATTCAGATCAGCTGCTGTGCTGACGGCAAAGGAGATGGGAATGGATGGTCAGGTTTTAATTCAATATGTAACGGCTGAATGTGATAAGTATATTGAACGGGAAGAAAGAAGATTAGAAAAAGAGGCTGAAAGAAAATTAGAGTCTGAAAGGTTAGCTGAAGAGAAGAGGTTACAAATTGAGGCTGATAGAGAAATTAAGAGGCTGCAGATTGAGGCAGAAGAAAAACGACAGCAAAGGGAGCAGAAGATAGAAGGTTGCAAAGGGAGCACGAATTACGACTCAGGGAGCTGGAGCTACAAGGCCAGGCTCCTGAAAATGGAGCCAGCCCTTTTGCCTCAGATGCTACGCCCAGTCTGGGAGCCTCAAACTCAGCTATCGGGTTTCATTTAGACCATTTTGATGAAAAAGACGATGACATAGAGGGGTACCTAGGACGTTTTGAGTTATTAGCTACTACATATGGGTTAGAGAGAGAGAGAGAGGTGGAGTTTAAAGCTATCACAGGGACTGAGAGGTACTTCTTACGAAGTCTTCGCAAAAATGAACAGAGAAGACCAGGAGAATTATGACATGTTAAAGCAGGCTTTGTTATTGAGGTACGAAAAAAATGGGGAATTTTATCGTAAGAAATTTAGAAATGCCAAACTGTTGTCTGGGGAGACATACCACCAATTCTCTGCCAGACTAGAAACCTATTTGGAGAAATGGACTGCTCTGGGGAAGACCCAAGATCTTAAAGAAATGATCATGATTGAGCAATTGAGAGAGTCCATGGCTCCAGACATGAGAAAATTTCTCATGGAACAAGGTGCAGAGAAGTTAGGAGAGGTTTTAAATGTCGCTGAAAGGTATCAGGCAGCCCAGGCAGAGGTAAGTGGTGCTAAAAAGAAGCACATAGACAATTTTAAAGCTCCACAGCAATTTAATAAATTTGATAATAGAGAGCAGGGAAATAAAGGTAGGACAAACTTTGAACGGCCAAGAAATGACTACCGAGACAGAAACTCACAGTTCAATGACCAAAAATCCAATGAAAGAAAACCGTTTAACCAAGGAAAAAGATGGTGTAAATGGTGCAAGAAAGATAACCATAACACCGAATTTTGTAGAAGGAAACCTTCAAACATTGCTGCAATGAAGTCGGGGACTCAAAGATTAAAGGTTAATCCTAAGGGACAGCAGGAACCTTATCACCCCCCAGTTTGTGAGGATGTTATTTGTAATGGGGTCACCATAAGGTGCCTTTATGATACAGGTTTGGATTATGATTCAGTTGTGAAGTCTAGCCTAGTGGACCCAAGTCAGTATACCACAGAAACAGTGGAAATACAAGGGGCAACTAAGGACATACCACTCATGACACTTCCCATCGCACGGATAACGGTGAAAACTCGCTATGTGGAAGGAGAAATCAGAGCAGCAGTGATAGATGAACCAATCTACCCTCTGATATTGGGGTGTAGATACGTCTTCTTGGGGAATCCCGAGAGACCTGTGACCATGGCGACAGTGCAGACCAGGTCACAGAAGAAGGAGGAAGAAGGTGAACCTATAAATGCTCATCCAGAGGAGATGAGGAAGGCGCAGGCTGAAGATAGGACACTCAAGCCATGTTTTAAAAAATTGCCCAAATGCAACACACCTCCGAGCAAGGGGGAATATTTTATGAATAACAGATTGCTATATAGGAAGACAGGAACTAGATCCACTGGTCACGGACAGTTGGTTCTTCCCAAGATATATAGGGCAAATTTAATAAGGAGCTTACATGTTGGAAAAGATGGGGACCATGAAAAAGTCGGTACCATCTGCCAAAAGGTTGCTCGCAAATACTATTGGCCCGACGTAAATGTCGATATTGAAAACTTTGTAGAAGCATGTGGCATATTTCATGAGGGAACACCCACAAAGGGAAAATATGTGCAGGACCTAGAAACGCCACGGGGCAAAATTAGGCCTGGAAAGAAAAATTATGATACTCAAGGAGACAAAGTGCAATGGGAGCCCCCTTTTCACACCCAGTCTTCACTTGAATGGATTAACATGGCCACTATGCGAAGAGTACAAAGAAGAAATTTTACCCAGGATAAGATGACAATCCCTCGGTCAGACTTATATAAACTGGAAGAACAGAAAAGAGAGCGAAAATCTCTCATAACCAATCTAAAGTGGGGAGATAAACCCAAGAAAAAAATTGGTAGTGGTCGATTTGTGAGTGATGATTCTAGGAAGAAAAGTCCTCACTATAGGGCTTCTAATGGACGGGACCAGACGGGTTCCATGAAAAATACGTATGATAAATTAAAGGTCCAGATGTAGCGCTATTAAGGACCTGGACAGATGAGAAGGCGGAAGAGACTGTTACCTCATCTTATCAATACGTGAACGAACTGACCACTCGTTTGAAAGCTGGATGGAAACTGGCAAATGATAATTTGAAACAAGCCAGGAAGAAACATGCAGCATATTTTAATAGGAAGGCAAAGGACAGAGAACTGGCAGTGGGAGAGAAGGTGCTGCTTCTACTACCCGGTAGCCAGAATAAATTACAAATTGGATGGCAAGGTCCATATACGGTTCTAGAGAAGGTGTCTAGAACAAACTATAAAATTGACAAAAAGGGGAAGGAGAAAGTTTATCATGTAAACCTGTTAAAGAAGTATCTGGACAGACCACTCCAGGAAAGCACCCCCTTACTGACCTTAGCTATCGCAACTCAAATGCAAAAGGAACCACTCACCTCACATGAATACCCATTACATCCTTGTAAAACAGCAGCACAGGTAAAAGTCAGTAAGCACCTGACTAAAAACCAGAGGGAGAGAGTTCAACAGGTTCTGGAGGAACATACAGATGTATTAACAGATAAACCAGGCCATACAAATTTGCTACAGTATGACATGAAACTGGTAGACTCAAACCCAATCTGTATGAGAGCCTATTCTATTCCGTTTGCGAAGGAGAAGGCATTAAAGGAAGAAATAGAGTATTTGTTGAAGGAGGGGATTATTTCACACAGTGAATCATCTTTTAGCTCTAGTGTCGTATTGTTGAGAAAACCGTCTGGGGAACACAGACTGTGCATAGATTACAGGAAACTGAATGCTGTCACAGAAGGACAAGTGGATCCATTACCAGACACAAAACAGTTATTTGCCAGATTGAACAAGGCAAAATACTTTTCAAAAGTGGATCTTAGTAAAGGCTATTACCAGATCCCAGTGAAGCCTGAAGTGAGACCTTATTTGGCTTTTAGCACTTCAGATGGACATTATGAATTCAACATGCTACCATTCGGACTGAAAAATGCTCCGAGTGTATTTTCAAGGATGATGCGCAAATTGTTGGATCCCCTGAATAACCCATGTATCACGAATTTCATGGATGATATTCTCGTCGCCACAGAGACATTTGAAGAACACATTGAAGCTCTAGAAATGTTATTTAATAGGCTTAGGGAGGCGAACTTGACTGCTAGGCCAACAAAATGTTGCATTGGATGCAAAGAGTTGGAATTCTTGGGACACACTGTATATCAGGGTAGCATGACCCCTGATCCCAAGAACTTGGAAAAACTGCAGAGAGCACCTAGACCACAAACAAAAAAGGACGTGCGATCATTCGTGTCGTTATGCGGATTTTATCAAAAATATATCAAAGATTTTAACTCTATTTGTGCTCCTCTGACTGATCTGACTCGCAAGGGACTTCCAGATAAAATTAATTGGACTGCGCAAAGTGAATTAGCGTTCCAAGACTTAAAGGAAAAACTCACTAGCAAGCCTATTCTCAAACTACCTGATTTGACACAGGACTTTGTCTTAAGAACCGATGCAAGTAATGTAGGACTCGGAGCGGCTTTGTTGCAAAGATCATCTTCACTTGATGGGGAACTGAAACCAGTCGCTTATGCAAGCCGCAAATTGAATAAGGCGGAACAAGGATACTCCACAAGCGAAAAAGAATGTTTAGCGTTAATCTGGGCCATAAAGAAGCTTCAAATCTATCTGTATGGTAGGACTTTTGTGGTCGAGACGGACCATCAGCCTCTCGTATTCTTATCTCAGGCTAAGCATGAAAACGCAAGATTGCTGAGGTGGTCTTTATTGCTTCAACCGTATCAGTTTAGTATCCAATATATCCCAGGCAAATTGAATGTCGGTGCAGATTTCCTCAGTCGGCACCCCTGTGATCAAAATTAGAGTAATGGCAGGCGTAAGGAGAGATTTTATCTATGTGTATCACTGGTTTTAGAACTTGCCGTAGGCATGTTTTCAAGTGGGGAGATGTGTCACAAAATTAACCGTGATGCAACGTTAAAATATCTCCAATGATACAACGTAGGGATAAAAACTAATGCGTAAGCTGCTAGAATACATGATCGCCCACGACGCGGGTCATCACCCGCCATGGAAATTAAATTGTTAGACTTGAAGGCAAAACGGAACAGGATGAGAACGGAGATCAACAGGAAAAATCTGACTGAACGCGTGCTTGAAACTAGCAAGGCTAAAAGACGCAAGTGGTGGGGAAAGGAGGAAAAAGTCACGTTCCCCAAGTTGACATAAAGTAAAGAAATCGACATAAGGGACCTTGGATATTATACGCCACAGTCATTTCTTGGACGCTTTTGCGATAACTTAGCCCGTTTATTTGGATGCAGTGATGAGAAGATTCTAGAAAATATTTGAAAAGTAACTTTTCTTAATAATAATGTTAGGAATATAAAACCTAGCTGGCCGGATGGCCCATCTTGAGCAGTGAAATAATATGCTTTCATTTATACAGACGGACAGATAATAAGAAAGATATTGACAAAAGACTGTGTTGTTCATATCAGCGAGCGTCTGCATTGAAATAAAACATGTCACTAATTTTCAAAAAAATTGTGGCCCTGAAGACGCAAGTGCTAAAATCTAGTTGGAATGAAGAGACGGGGTGGGATGGTGAATTGTGGCTAAAAATAACTTTAAAGGCAAAATTGTGTAGGGGAAGGCAGGGTTGGTTCAAAAAACAAGTGTGTTTTTTGTGAAACGCAAGTAGAGACGGACGGACCAACAGACAATAAGGCATACTTGACTGAGGTATGACTGAAATGACTTTTGGTAGGATATTTGAATTTGAAAAAGAAAAGGCAGTGATTGGCCATAGATGAATATATTATCGGCGCTCAGACGCGCATTTTGTGCCATTCATTATAAGTTGTCCTAGTAGACACAGTGAATTATTAAGTGGTGTAATTCCCAGAAGCTATTGAAATATTTAGAGGGACGCCATCCTAAGGCCAGCAGCTCAGCTGAGTTTTGCTAGCATTTAACTGTGTTCTATATTCATAATTCTGAACTGTGAGTTTCAGTTGGCACCAATGCGGTGTCAAACGAGTTGTTGAATATTACCAGAGTGGACCCGTGCAGTGACATTTTGTCAGAGCAGCCTATTATAGCCCCCAAGCACGGAGAGGTGGGGCCACCAGACTTCTGATATTGCCCCCAAGCACGGAGAGGTGGGGCCACCAGATCTCAGCACCAGAGCTACACCTTCAAGCTACGTGAGCGTCTGGTCTGCTGAGAATTCACCAACTCAACTTATTTGCTAACACACCCATAAAATTTCCATCAAATAACTGGACAATGTGTAGTCACCATAGACAGGGAGTGATGAGGACACCCCAACAGCACATCCATTAAATGTTCTCCCAAATAGATTACAACTATAAACAGTAATAATATTAACTAGTCTAGTAACATATATATGTACACACCTTGCATTTATTATGTAATATTCATGCATTTCTTTCATAATTGCTAAACCTTTCATATGTTCTGGCCAAAATAAAACCTTGGTTCAGAACAAATAAATGTAAGAAAATTACTATCCAATTTTTACACACTTGAGTTAGTTCAGTGTATTATAACATTTATTAATATTATTAGACTTAGTAAATATCTGTGTGTGTGTATGTAAACTACCACAACACATTACATATCATTACCCTAGACATTTAACGTAGCCACATTCATTAGTAAAAAAAGATAGGTGTGAGGTCGTAGTGGTAGCAAGAAGGGCCTTCTGACAATTCACAGCTACATTTTATCTCAGGAGCCTTCACAGCTGACCTCATGCATCACACTTAGTAATATCACCATCATACAATACCATCAAAACCACTACAATCTTCAGACTCCACTCTGGCCACAACAGATTGATATACCATCTATTCAACAAGCTAAAGATAGGAACTACCGATCAGTGTAACTGTGGCATTGATAAAATGACTGCTGAACTTCTGCTTCAAAGTTGCCCAACATATGCGGAACAGAGAAAGCGCATATGGCCGACACCAGTACTATTCGTGGAAAAGTTCCACGGAGATTCAAATAGCCTCAAACTGACTACTGCTTTCTTTGAAAACATTCAAATGGACGTCTGAGAGAGTACGAAGAAGGAGAAGATTTTTAAATGTGCCTGGCAACATCGTTATGTAAAACACATTGCTATAGTAACCACCACTACAAGAATATATGAATGCTTGGTGCAATCTTCCTGCAAGGAAACGAGCTGCAATGTTGGCTCTATGCTTCATAAAGAGCAAAAAAGGAAAACAGTGATGATGAAGGTAACAGTTGGCTGACCTCTCTATGTAAATGTTAGAGGTCAAGGCACCACGTGTTAACTTTGGTCGTGTGGGCCAAACGTTTGTTTGCCACCTGTCAAGTGACAGCATACGATTCACATAGATCGATGACATTCTGTATGTGCCAGGAAGAGATGGCGTGCAAGATTCCAGCGTTGCCAGAAAAACGTCATTTCAAACAGGACATTTAATTTTATGTTTGATTAGACAGAAATATGCAACGATATATACAATACAGGATATATACCACACGACATGAAGACATCAGTTTTCATAACATTACCCAAAAAACCAAATGCAACAGAATGTTCAGACTTCAGAACAATCAGCCTGATGAGTCATGCAATTAAGATACTGCTCAAAATCATACAGGAAAGAATAAAAAGTAAAGTAGACAGCAAAATCCAAGAAGAACAGTTTGGTTTTAGACGGAACAGTGGAACAAGAGAGGCAATATTTTGCCTAAGAATATTAGCAGAAAAATATACAGAGGTCCAAAAAAGTATGTATATGTGCTTCATTGACTATAAGAAGGCTTTTGGCAGAGTCCATCATGAGAAAATAATTGAATGCCTCGAAGACATAGGTATTGATGGAAAGGATATAAGAATACTCAGTAACCTTTATTGGGAGCAAACCGCCACAGTAAGATCGGGAAGGAATTATTCACCATACATAGACATAAAAAGAGGTGTCAGACAAGGTTGTGTGATGTCCCCCTGCCTATTTAATTTATACACCAAAAAAATTTTCAAACAGATACAGGAAATACCAGGACTGAACATCAGTGGAAGGTCGATAAACAACCTTAGATATGCAGATGATACCGTGTTGTTAGCTGAAAGCGAACAGGAGTTACAAGAACTAGTGAAGCAAGTGAACAGTATAAGTCATGAATATGGACTCGACATTAATATTGAGAAAACAAAAACTATGATAATTAGCAAAACAGACGATAAACCCACATTAAAGATAAGCGTAAATGGGAAAATCCTGAAACAAGTCAAGAGCTACGTATATCTTGGTCATATAATAACAGAAGATGGCAGATGTGAAACAGAAATCAAGAAGAGAACAGGAATGGCCAAAGCTACATTCAACAACATGAAACATATACTGACATCCAAACAGTTATCTCACAAATTAAAACTGAGAATCATAAAGTGTTATATATATTCTGCATTTCTGTATGGTGCAGAAACATGGACGATGAATAAGCATTTGGAAGAAAGAATTGAGGCTCTTGAAATGTGGATATATTGCTATAGTGGGGTGTATCTCATGGAAAGAGATGAAAACAAATAAGGAGGTCCTAGAAAATCTAGGTATGAAAAGAGAACTAATGAGGGAGGTCAAAGTTCGGCAGCTAAAATACTTTGGCCACATAAAAAGGCATAACCCCTTGCAGAAGACCATAACAGAAGGGAGAGTTGAAGGCAAACGTGCAAGGGGAAGACAGCGCTATAAGTGGGAAGATAACATCAAAAGATGGACAGGAAAGAGTCTATCAGAGTGCACCACCAAGACAAGAGACAGAAGACGTTGGAGATCCATTACAGCCAACCTTCGTTGTGGAGATGGCAACTGATGATGATGATGAGACAGATTCACTACATTACTGTAGGATTCTATTCTTTTAGCTAGATGCAGATAATGGTTTTGTGTGTGCGCGTGCGTGCGTGCGTGCGTGCGTGCGTGCGTGCGTGCGTGCGTGTGTGTGTGTGTGTGTGTGTGTGTGTGTGTGTGTGCTTACAAATGATCATCATTATTTTAATGTTCGCTCCTTGTAAATCATGGAGTCACCACCGAAGCTAGTCCCCTTCGTAGAAAGCCTGCACCAAGTATGAATTGGCCCCTGGAGCGGTAGTTTCTCTGGCCATTTGTATTTGATGATAAAGTTGCCAGCGCCCTACATAACTTCACATTAGTCGCCCTTGGGTGACAAGCAGAGGCAAATAATTTCACTAAAAATAGATGTTTACTAGACAATCGTGTAACAGTGTTCCAATTTATAATGGAAATGTATAGAACTGTTGTATTATTTTCTCCCGTTTAAAAACAAAATCTTCATTTCCCGCTTTCGTGTTTATGTAGCTCTAAGGAAGCACTGTTAGCAGACGCTTTCGATATTTGGGCACTTTGATTCTATAAAATTAATCTCTACATATTTTCTCTGTAATTTTAAAAGAGTACAGAAATGTCTTCTATGATGACTTCTTCAGGAATGCCATCTGAACCAGCAGGTTTTCCGTCGTTTAGAAGTTTTATGGCTGTCTTTATTTCTTCCTTATTTTGGTTTTTCATTGTTAGCCTATAACTCCTTTTCTACTGACTGGTTGTCTGTGGATCTCGAGGAGCTAGTGTATACAGAAGTTCATCGAAACCCTTCAACTATCTCATCATTAGTTCTTTTATATTGCTGAGAAAATTTTCCTTCGTGTCCATAGAAATAAGGCCAAATTATTTTTTATATTTCCTTGTTAGCTTCGTTGTACTTGTATACATGTCCTTCATATTTTCTTTGGCTGCAGCTTCCTCAACCTCGTGGCTGGACAGTTGGCCGACGGACATTTCACCGACGGACATTAGACCAAACGGACATTTCACCGAAAAGACTATTTGGCCGTACGGACTTTAAACCGAATGGCCTTTGGAGGAATGGACATATAGCCTTTTTAAAAATGTGTTTTTTATTTTTATTTCTTTCTCGTATGTTATTTGTTTTTATTTTTATCTCTTTCTTTTAATATTGATGTAAGAATGTAATCTCTTTGTTAAAACTGTATAGTGAGTGTCGTACGGTAGGTTAATTGGTTTATTGGGCCCAGTCTAGTAAAGAGTCAAGGTTGACTGATACACGAGAATGTATAGAAAATAGATTTCACAGGTGGTAGGTTGAGGGAAAGATATGTCTCTGGAGTGAGTAGGTTTCTCTCATCCAGCCTATCCGTACAACTATGCTTTATTATAGGACAGACTTTGCCTCCCTGTCTAATGAAAGAACAGGTTACTCTACACACACACAACAATATGTGACAACAATGACACACAAACGTGAACAACTAAGGATAAAATGGGTATGGGTCTGACCAACACACAAAGTTAAATTTCTTTATAGTTTATTATCACTAAACTTGACAACACCAATAATCTAAAAGATATCAAGGAATCATTTACATACATAGGAAATAAAGAAGAGAGGTGCGCCTTCCCGTATGGAGAGAAAAACCCAAAATTATTAACCCAAAGGATGAAGGCTAGCACTAGGTTACAGAATAAAACAATATTGGTACACTATAAGACCAAGTAAAGTAAACAACATTTAGACACTCAGATTTATGGATAATTCCCAGCAAAACAAGAAAATCATCACACACTCTCTCGCACAGTAGCCACTTCTCACACTCTTACCTAATTGGCTCCTATAGTAGGTCTGTGGTATCCCTTGGTAACAGAATTATTCCATGAACATAATTCATATTTCACTATGATTACACTGTCACCCCCAGCTGTCGACAATCCAAATTGGCCCCAGTTCATCCCAAAAAACTAGTGAGGTGAACGGCGAATATGGTGCTTCTATCTGGATATTCTTCTTTTTCCTCTTCCTCGTTTGTCCTGAAAAGGACGTTGGTTGCCCGTTTACAGCGTAGCTGCGATATTCACGTCTTTCGGCCGACACATCCGACTTCCGCACGGCATTTTTGGGACCGGGTTAGCCTTCCCTCTTCGATCCCTACACTCTCAGCCAGACTGCAGTGATGCAGCCTGTTTCCAGGACCACCACTTGGAGGTGGAGTAGGGTCTTGGTCAGCTCTGGTTCGCTGACCATGACGCAAGCAGTCAAGCTATGGGTCGCTGACTGCATTCTCTATTGTTGCGTCTTTGGGTCTGTATCTGGATATAGGTGTTCCTACCAAAAGTTGGAAATGTGAGAATCCTTGAGGTTTACCCTTTAGAGAGGGGAATATTTCCAGTATTGGGATACATCCGGTTTCTAAAAAAATGTTAAAAATTGATGATGATGGTTCTTCTATCGGCCAACTCGGTGTCAGAGCGCCGATTCTGCACAGTGTATAAAGATATATATATATATATATATATATATATATATATATATATATATATATATATATATATATATATATATATATATATATATATATATTTCTTCTTCTTCCATCCTTAGCCATCAACCGGCAAAGCAGTATGTGGCCAGTACGCCTAGTGGCGTCTTAGGGCAACAACAAATTGATCAATCTATCGCTGTTTCCACCACGCCTAGTGGCGTCTTTGTGGAACAAAAACAGACCAAACAATCTATCATTGTTTCCGTAATCAGATTGGTTGGCAAGCAGGTGATCAGCCCACTGTGCATATATATATATATATATATATATATATACATATATATATATATATATATATATATATGTATATATATATATATATGATAAGGGTGGATTTGGTGATGTTTGCTGGCCACTATGAACGTTGCAGTAGTATGTCCAAATCGTTGCTAAAATGTAGCCAAATGTATGGTACTACCCCTATCGACACCAGGTATATAATAGACTGAATTGCAAGGTGTCTTGTCTGGTTTGTTGTTGTTGTTGTGGGTGAAGATGGGATGAAACTTCACAGATCTACAAAAACATGAGGTATGACGTGGAAGTCATAAAAGTGCGAAACTGCTGCGGACGTTTCCAACATTTATTTGGACGCCACAAGCACAGATACTTTACATAAATCATAGACATCAATAGTTCAATGTATTCAGCATTCTAAAGCTTCTTCATGAATCTGCACCAAAATCCTGCAGCTGTGTCAGCTGCATATCATCAATGTTCATTAAATAATAATCAATACTCCTCTGACGCTGGCAGATCAGATGTACAAGATAGTCTATTATTGTCCACACGAGAATAGCATTTCAGGAGTACAGGTCAAGCTGACCTTTATAGCATCCCTAAGTCTAACCCTCGACATAGGTGCAATCGCTGGTGTAGCGAAAATCCTAGAACATAATAATTGTTCCCTGGGCCTAGAGCGACCCGTGTATATATATATATATATATATATATATATATATATATATATATATATATATATATATATATATATATATATATATATATATATATATATATATATATATATATATATAAAGATACCGGTGGTGAAATTTCCTAGTACAAGGACCTCTCCATTCTGTAACACACAAGCGAGCAGAGATCGACAAAATGTCTAACATCTACGTAGATCATAGAGTTCAATAAAGGAGGTATTACCTTTCTTCAGAATCAACACCACAAAAAATACGCCTCCAGGCGGTTTTGAATCATATAGGGAAAGCTTCGTTAGCTAACTAACTCACAGGAGGACTTTAGAATTCCCTAACAAAATCACAGACAATAAATACAAATACTGGACTTACAAAATCCAGATTACCATTTTACCAGCCCACAGTGGTGTGTACATGTAACATTATTATTGTTCCCCGACTCCTGACAGTCGTATTCAAGTGAATTATATATATAAATATAAAAAATTTAAAGTGTACAATTCATACCGATTAATTACACACAGTCTTAGGAAAAAATTCTGTGCGCAACAATATATATATATATTGTTGCGCACAGAATTTTTTCCTAAGACTGTGTGTAATTAATCGGTATGAATTGTACACTTTAAATTTTTTATATTTATATATATAATTCACTTGAATACGACTGTCAGGAGTCGGGGAACAATAATAATGTTACATGTACACACCACTGTGGGCTGGTAAAATGGTAATCTGGATTTTGTAAGTCCAGTATTTGTATTTATTGTCATCCAATATCATCGGTGAGTGCACGCTTATAAATGAAATGGATAACGAACCAGAAAAGTAAAAGACCGCTGGTCGCCCTTGAGATCAGGTCTGCGAAAAATATAAGAGAACATTTGTGGGGGAAAATGCTACCATTCTATGTAGATATCTCTATATATACCGACGGGGACAAGACGATCTCTCATTCTCTCTGTCAGTCCTGACTAAGTTCAAAAGACACACTGTGTTTCCCTACGCATAGACGCTCTCAGACGTCGATGGCCACTAATCTGGGTCGGACCGAGTTTATGATAACTCACCCGCCGCTGCTCACTGCTGGCGGTCAGCGTACCGTGTTAATTATTATTTAATTGTTCATACGCACCACCTACAACAATAATCGCCTGTCATTAAATAGCTATTAAATTGTCGGTGTCTGTTCGTTTGTCGCATGACATTTAAAAATAATAGACGCTATAATAACAAATTACAAATGAAATATAAACATGTATTCTATACTCCCGCTATCAGTCACCTACCGCATATAAGGTCCGGTCTGCTTAACAGTCGAGTTTAAGTGTCGCGTCCGTCTACACTGTAAACATAATTACCGTCTCGTCTCAGTGAGTTAGCGGTCGGGTGGTGGACTAACATTTTAATTGAATATCTGGTATGAAAATCGCTACGTGTTTTTTTATTTAATAGGTCTTACTAGCGAGAAAAAAATCTAAGAGAAGTATAAGTGTTTAAATGCTACCACCACTTTTAAATATTTAGCACGATTTTCCTCTTACCAGAAAATTCAGAACGAACATCTCCACGAATCACTTATAAACACTTCCAACAAGAAAAAAGGTTCTCGGACTGCGCGCTAGACTATTCAAATTCTGACTGACTTCTGATGGCGAGGTTAAGTAAACAGCTGTATATATCATTAGATTTCTCTGATCTCTAATGGTGTTAATTTTGCGCTCCTGTGTGTGTGACGAAGATTCAGAAGCTAGAGCCCAAGAAGAAAGGCTTACGATTCAGACTACCAGAGTCTCTCGCCTGAAGTTGTTGACCGACATCAAAGACTTTACTTCTGCTAGCGGGTTTCTCTTTAGAATGCCCGAGTCTCGAGATCAAGAGGACAGGGGAGCTCTAGACTTTCCCTGAGTAAAACTACAAAGGGTCTGTGCCGTCGCTATCTCACGTGCTGTCTGTCTGTCAGGTATTAGGATTGACAGATGAGCTCTTGTGAGTAGAGCGAATTAAGCAAAGCCTGATTTGCTTTCTGTTATGACTGACAGGTCACTAAAATTGTAAACACTGTGTTAGCCCGTGTTTAAAGAAAAGAGGGCGGGACAAAAGGTAAGCTGCAGTAGTAGACAGGCAATATAATACTTGTTTTTAGCTAGCAAATCATAGAGCAGCTATGAGGTTACAATAAGCTGTCAGATTACTGTAGGCTCTATTTCCAGTACACGTCACAGTGATGTAGATCATCAAGACTAATGCTGTAAGAATGTAATCTATTGGTTAAAACTGTATAATGAGGTAGATCATCAAGACTGATGCTGTAATAATGTAATCTATTGGTTAAAACTGTTAAGTGAGATAGATCATCAAGACTGATGCTGTAAGAATAATCTATTGGTTAAAACTGTTAAGTGAGATAGATCATCAAGACTGATGCTGTAAGAATGTAATCGATTGGTTAAAACTGTATAGTGAGGTAGATCATCAAGACTGGTGCTGAAAACTTGTTCTGCTCCCCTTATATACTTAAATCTGACAAACTCCCTCCCCATCCCCGCCCCGTCTCATGTCTTCTATAAGCGCAACACAAGGAGCTTCTATTGTCCATCTGCCAAGTCTCCACGTTAACAACATTACCCATGTGGTCAATCTGAGTTGACATGGCAATGTTACGGCACAGAGCAACAAATAAAACTGCCCCAGTCGGAAAACATCGTCTCATAGCCCGAAAATGTCGTTGCTTTATTTTGATTAAAACTTATATTTACTCAACACGATAAAACTGCCATATGCGGCTTCAAGCCGTAAAATAAACTGACCAGTCTGATTACCTGTATGTTTGGAGAACATCGGATCCTAGCCAAAATAATTTAAATATTTACTCAACACAATATTGAAGGAGGGGGTGATATTCCACCGGGGGAAATTTCTACCGCTTTTCTCATCGTTTAAACTTCCGTGAAATAAATTCTAGTCATTAAAAGAATCAATCATCATGAATTAGAAATACGTAAGTATCTCATCAATACTTAATGATGAATCAGTGCATTACTAGTTAGTTAAAATATTCTCGGACTGGTTACTAGCAATTTAATTAACTTTATTTATAGCTGTATGAGTTTTAGCTAGAAATTTTAATTTATTTTGCTATCTACTGTAACACAGTAACTTAGAGAAAATTAACTGACTTATCATTTAATCACTCTACACATAAATCTAGTAAAGATATAATAGGCGATTTACCACTTAAATCACCCACAAATACTATCAATATATTTATCTCACACAGTACTACTTAAAACTATCCTCCAACGCAACTGATAAATTCTACTTAAATAAAAGTGATTTCTAGAACGTTGCTAGGTTGTCTAGCGAGACTGTGGATGTCTGAATGAAAGAAGTCTAAAACTGCTCTGGTATAAATATATCTCTGATGAAAGGAAAATCATTACATTATCGAAACCCCAGACTCTCTCTGCCACATGTTCGCATCTAGAGGAAAATCTACATAAATTCTTGCTCATTCTACAAATGAAACGAATTTCTCACGCTGAAGCCGAAACAGACTCGCAAATCGAGCGGACAGTCTCTCTTAGATCTTACGTAACATGATTTACCAGACCGTGCAAGAGATTTCTGCTCTCGAGAATTCACACTATTACTGCTTCCGACTATGGTCATAAACGAAATACACGCACGCTCGTCTTTCATCTCAAATCTTTCACCTTGAATAATTAACTTATAGGCGAGCAGATTAGAGAAAAGTGATAGACGATCGTCTTACTTCTTATCCCTGTCGAGAAACAATTACCACGATTAGATCTCATCAAAGAACTTAGCTTAGCAGCAATAAAATGCGTTGCTAAATTAGCAACGAAAAACAAAGGTATGAATGGGAGAGTTTATCTTAACAATCGAGCGTATGCGAAAAGAAGGGTAAAACGAGCGAAAGAAAGGTAAAAGAGCGGAAGAAATAGGAAAAGACAAGTGTAGAGTAAAGAATAGATATCTGAAATTTATTAATCATAATATCTCTGCCACAGTGAGGTAAATCATCAAGACTGATGCTGTAAGAATGTAATCTATTGGTTAAAACTGTATAGTGAGGTAGATCATCAAGACTGATGCTGTAAGAATGTAATCTATTGGTTAAAACTGTTAAGTGAGATAGATCATCAAGACTGATGCTGTAAGAATGTAATCGATTGGTTAAAACTGTATAATGTGGTAGATCATCAAGACTGATGCTGAAAACTTGTTCTGCTCCCCTTATATACTTAAATCTGACCAACTCCCTCCCCATCCCCACCCCGTCTCATGTCTTCTATAAGCGCAACACAAGGAGCTTCTATTGTCCATCTGCCAAGTCTCCACGTTAACGACATTACCCATGTGGTCAATCTGAGTTGACATGGCAATGTTACGGCACAGAGCAACAAATAAAACTGCCCCAGTCGGAAAACATCGTCTCATAGCCCGAAAATGTCGTTGCTTTATTTTGATTAAAACTTGTATTTACTCAACACGATAAAACTGCCATATGGGGCTTCAAGCCGTAAATTAAACTGACCAGTCTAATTACCTGTATGTTTGGAGAACATCGGATCCTAGCCAAAATAATTTAAATATTTACTCAACACAATATTGAAGGAGGGGGTGATATTCCACCGGGGGGAATTTCCTACATGGCAGGGGAATAATGATCGGGATGACTTTAATAAACTTACCTACGTGTATATTTTGGCCAATGGTCTGTTCGGCCATTTTTACCTGTCGGCTCTATGCAATTCGGCCATTTGTCCATTCTGATAAATGTTCGTTCGGCCAAATGTCTTTAGGTGAAATGTCCGTTCGGCCACGTGGCCGGGAGCCCTCAACCTATCTTGTCAGCTCGTCAGTGCATTGTTCTACTGGTGTAATGACCTGAAAAACAGAGTCCGCAAAGAATATAAATAAATGAACAGACACACGTTTGTAATAAATGCTAACAGAGAATATGCGACAATTAATCAAGAGTAGAGATATGAAGATAATATCTTTATAGAAGTTAACCTTCATGACTGAGGTTTTGACGGAGAATAAGAATAGTGGAAGAATAAGGAGGAGAAGAAAAAGATAAAGGATAAACCAAAGAAGAAGAGGAAAAAACGATGAAGAAAAATCTAAGAGCTTATTACCTTACAATCAAAATCAAACATTCAACACGTGATTGCGGGCGTTGCCTGTTACAGCTGAAGGTGACCTTATCCACTTCAGGCATAGTTTCGAAAATAGACATCTCCAGCTTATAGATTATTGGCAGATGACGCGCAGCATTGCCATCTCGGGTACAAATACCGCCACTCGATTCTGCAAAGGAGCAAACTCCGTGCGGTAATGACATATTCAAGAACCACTTTCGTTTAAGTTTAAAAATTAAGAGAGTTTGTAAAAGTATATTCTTTGACGTTCGTTAATACTTCATATTTTTATGTGGCGATAGAAGTGTTTTACTGAACGTTATAATTTAGTATCGTTTTTCTGAAGTTTACCCGTTATATTCGTGCAAGGAATAGTCTGTTAGTATTTGTTTATTTCCGTAATTCTTTGAGTTGTTTGAAGATCCACAATTCTTTAAGTGATTTACTGGAGCATCTGTTAAGTGCGCTAAGGGTTGAAGTCAACGTCCCCTGGTAAAAGATATATATACAAGTATCAATGTTGTCATGGTTTCATATCGCTAAATCTGGGGGAGTTCAAAGTTGAAAATTGTCCATTTGGAGTGGATAGCTACTGTAAAAGTCATTCATTGTCCTACAGGTCCCCATGGAGTATACGCCATTAAGATATTCACGCCAAGCTTTCTTATCATCTGCCGTCCATTCAGCCTTCACCCGGCCCTAATTTTCCTAAAATGGGTTGGATAGCTCAGAATGGCTTTTTTTCCACACGAGTTTACTTGTTTTCAAGAGATTTGATTCACACTTTAAACAATTTCACCTTTCCCTGGCCCTAATTTTCCTAAAATGGGTTGGATAGCTCAGAATGCCCTTTTTCCATACGTTTACTTCTTTTCAAGAAATTTGATTCACGTTTTAAACAATTTACTATCATTCAGAACACGGGTTTACTTTTGTCTTCTTTTCAACTCCTTGTAGAGCATGAAACCACCACCTCATGAGACACCAAGTAAGAAGTCTACAACAAAGCTCATGCTCATGCTAAAGTGGTTTCTCTAGCACTTTGTTCCACATGATGAGGATGCCAGATCATGCACAACCTCACAACATTCCCCTCCTGTGACCTGCCTGAGAGGGCAGTAATTATATTCTTTCTTTGTCTCCCCAGAGACCCCCGGGAACTATACTGGGGCAGATCACGGATAGCCAGAAAAAAAAGGTCCCTAAATACTCGTACATCAGTAATCTTCTTGCTGAGTGTCTCCTAGGTCTTCTGCGCTTCATTTGCTCACAGTATATATTTTCTGGCTCGCGTATATTAGCTTTCAATTATCTGACATGTACCAGCGTTTGCTAGGTCGTATATGATCTCCCAAAGTCAGAATAACAACTTTCTGTCTTAAAGTTCGTGAACACATTTACATCTTCCGGTAATGGCCAACTCCTAAAGTAGTGTTCCCTATGTGAGTATTCATTTTAATTAAACTTTGTCTTAGTGTGTAAATGCTCTGTGATCGTGAGCTCATACAAATATTCTTTGTCCGTCGGGTTCAAGCCAAATTTATTTTATTTTTCTTTCACAGTTCCCGAATAAAAGGACAAATACTGAACTTTGACGACGCTTTTGAAACTAAGATTCAAACTGTGTGCAGTGACAACCTGCTTTATTTCATCCACTCCCCAGGCACGCTACCTGCTACACTGTTGGTGCTAACATCTTTAAAACTACAGCTACAGTAACGTTTCCAGATAAGCCGCTACCATTTCAAGTACAATTTAAATTCCAGATAGCTGAACACCTAGCACCATGAAACCAGATTCCCCAACCAACGAAAATGTAAGCCAGTATTTTAAAAGCACGTATGGTTTCTTGTCAAAATTAGGTGACTACAGTGTTAAATTTAAGAGGACTTTTTCAATCAATCCCCTTTAGCACCCCGAGGAACACAGGCTTTTAACAAACACATGACAAGTCCTCCTGTCACGTGCCATCAGCTCAAACTCTTTCCACGTTTTCCTCATTATTTTTACTTCTGTCTCCGGTTCTCTTCTCCATGTGTTTCTTGGTCTACCTCTGCCTCTCTTACCCTGCGGGTTCCAGAATAAGGACTGCCTTGTAGTGCTATCTTCAATCTGAGTCGTATCCATCTTCTCACCTCTTGTTCCACTGGCACTTGTCTGGTTCTTGTCGTCAGTTCCACATTGGTGATCTTGTCAGTTCCACATTGGTGATCTTGTCATACCATTTTTATCTACAGCGAATACTGTCGTAAAGATTCTTCTTCTTTTACGTTCACCCTCAGAGGTCAACTTGAATAAGTTCAAAGAAAGCAGTGGTCAGCCTGAGGCTGTTGATATCTCCGTAGATTTTCTCCAGGAATGGTATTGGTGATGGCCATATGCGTTTTCTCTGTTCCTCATATTTTGGGCACCTTTGAAGCAGATGTTCGGCAGTCATTTTATCGGTGCCATAGTCACACTCATCAGTAATTCCTATCTTCAATTTGTTGAATAGATTGTATCTCAATCTGTTATGACCTGTGCGAAGTCTGAAGATTACCTCTTGTTTACTACTGCTGAGCTGGTAATATCGATCATATTTTTATGGCCTGGATGCTCTTCTTCCCACTTGTGCCTGTACCTGCGCTTGATAAAACTCTTGGCCTCCTCATAAGTTATGTTTGTGTCAAGTTGAGGAAGCTTTCCCCCTTTCTTTGCCAATCTGTCAGCCTCTTCATTTCCAGGGATGTTGCAGTGAGAAGGTATCCACTGTATCACTACTCTTTTGTATTGCTGACATAGTCTGTGAAGTGGTACTCTTAGGTCATCCAGTTCAGCATTACTTTGACTTTTCAGCGTTGTAATCACTGACAGCGCATCTGAGAAGATAGCTATTGGTCTCTCTGAGCTTTCTTCTGTCATTAGAATTTCTGATGCAGTTTTTAAGGCCTCAGCCTCTGCTCTGAAGTTACTTGAAAATTTCCCTGTTGCGACTGTTATCATTTTTTGTGTGCCATTGCTTATGTTCAGAAAGATTCCTCCATCCCCATCTTCTGTTGCATAAGTTGCTGATCCACCAGTGTATGCTGTGACGGTATTGCCTCCCCTGCTTTGCTGCAGTGCTCCAACAGTGGCCAAAACTCAAGTTATCTAGTATGGGTTTCAAAGGTGTCTACCTTCGCACAAGATTACTCTTGGCAGATTTGTAAATAGAAGGGTAATGTCTCTTAATTCTCTTAATTCTGTCTCAATGGAGTACTCACAAGATATTCAGATAAGCGAAAACAACGCTGCATTGGCTGCGCACGTTAATTCTAGAATCTGCCGACAACTGTTGTGAAGAATTAAGCGATGATTAATCTTAGCTTTTGTTCAAGCCCCCACCTCTGATTTACTCAGTGTAATTCTTATTATTCGGTATAGCTCTGTTTAGAGTGTGTGTAGTAAATTGACTGAGACAAACAGGCAGTACATTTAGAATGATTAAATCGAAGTTAAATTAGTAACTTTACAAATAACAAAATTTAATAATCAATTAAGTTTTAACAGTTTGAAAAGAATTGAATAGTTTATAAGAAAGTTTCATCCTTGGAGGATGAAAGAATTTTTTCTTAAAAGTTCACGTGGCAGCTTATATATTGCACTTAGCTGCCAGTGGTTGTTTCTGCTCCCGCTGGAGTGGTTCTTTTTACACTGCTCACGCTCGTCGCTGGTCAAGGTTGTAGGGTGCAGCTCGTTCCCAGGAGTGTCAGGGAGAGTCTACAAAGTTGGTATCTCGTCTTAAAGCTTAGGCCACTGTTCCCTTCTTTTCCAGAGATAGTACCCTTCAACTAGTCCCCTTCAACTGGTACCACCACCAACTATGATAAAAGAATAGAAACGTAACGCTCTCCCGAGTTTTGCGTTTCCCGACACACACTTATGTGTCCCCTTTTTCCTATTCTACCGTCCCATTTACATCAGAATTTACCCTAGATGAGAATTAACTTTAATACCTCGAGAGAAAACTTTCTTTACATTGAATAGCTTTTATAGTTACTTTACATTGAAATGAAAAGGTTAATAGTACAGATAGAATATGTTTACATTTACATTTCCACTGATTGAAAGGTGTTCACAATATAAATTGAATATGTTTTCATTTATGTTTACACTGATTTGAAAAGTTTGAAACTTCCATTAATATTAAAGTGAATATGTTAACATCGACATTAACACTGGTTTGAAACTGTAAGTATTATATTTGAAATGTACATCATTTCTTTCATCTTTCCCTCTCTGCTCCATATGGAACGTGGGACTACTGATGCGTTTCAGCTCTCTTTAAGAGACTAGCAATAAAGCACACAGGCCGCCATGCAGTGGTGGTCCACGTAATCATCATTCTATGCGCTGAAGTTGCAAGTCTCAAATGACTGGGACATCCACTAGCGATTTTCACATATTAATATTCACATGGTAACATATACATATTAGTTCACATGTTAGTAATGAAAATATAGAATGTAAAATGACAACTTACGCCAATCCTGGCTCACAGACTTTTTTGCTCAGATGAATGAAGTTAAAGCACTAGCCGATGCGTTTTTACACGTGTACTTGGGGTCGTTAATTTTAACTTTAATTCCCTCTCTGACTCCGTGTGTCCAGTTTCCTCAGATATTCCGGTTTTCCTTACTTAAAATGATAGAGATTTCCTGGCTGTTTGGTTAAGTCCGTCAAGATTCTCCAATAAAAGGTGTCCGGTATGAAAAAAATGGAATTTTGAATTCTAACTTCTGGCAAGTCTGGTGTCTTGGCAAGCGATCTTCACAGTAAATTTGACTGACTGAAGCGTCAGGTTATATTCACTGTCCTCCCCCGCTCTGTATGTTATGAAGCTAGGCAAAAGCTCAAATCATTTTAAACATGCTGGTGGTGGTGGTGGTGGGGGTGGGGGGGGGGGGGGGGGTCAAAATATTCCTGACATGGTAAAATTTTGTTAAGTTTCTGGTCAAGTCTTCCGTATATGGCATGAAAATATCCGATCCCTGGCAGTCGAACTCCCCAACACATCTGTAAACTCATACGACAATGTGTTCCAGATGTAACTATTTATTACTTTATCAGAAAGTAATCTATTCGCAGACGGGTAATTGTCACGTAGGGTTTATATTCATTTAATTTCCTACATCTTCTTCCTATTCGTTCACCCAAATTCTCTCTTTTATTATCTCTGTATTTCATTTTTTCCTGTATATTTTTCATCCATTCGTTTTGCGAATATTATTTTCATATAATTCGCAAACTTTACCTGTTTTCCTTTCTCTAAAACTGAGAATCGCGCTAGGACGATATTACGTAGATGTCAGGGCTGCAGGTCGTCAGAAGTCGTGATAAGTCGGTTCGCTGAACACAGGACGTAGCAAATCGTCTACATTCTCACCGAGCGCGCGAGCTTCTTCTCGGCATAAGTCCCGGTGAGGTGTGATACTTTACATCTGCACCGGTCAGTATCCAGACATTTGTCTGGAAAATCCCAAACTGACACGGCGCTCACTTGGGCCATGGTCAGCTGTAGTGTGAAAACTGCCCTGCAATGGAGTCAGGCTGTCTGGGATTTGAAACTGACACGCGTACATCGTGGTCAGTAGGTGACAGTTACGACACGCGTTAAGCGGACGTAAATGTTGGGAGTAGGGGGAGATAATTTCGCTTGGCGAAATAAGTTTGGGCCCTTTGTCTGATTTTAAGATATTGGCCAAGTTTGAAACTTTAATTTCATTCTCGCTCATAGACTCCACAGTAGATAGGTCGCTCGAAAACAGAATAGCTGTTAGCGAAGATCTCAGTTTGTTTCGGCAATTTGTCGAACTTCTAGACTTCCAGAAATATTTTCAGCATTTTTATTCTTAAGTTGTGCGACTACCTGTAATTCTGTGGTTGAGGTAATTAATATGATAGATATATAGATTTTGTGAGTGTTAAAGTGTTAAATCGCTTAATTCATTTTAATCTATTTCTTTAGCGCAGAAGAGAAATAAAGTGGTAGGCTATTATATTTTCTAGGGAAGCATTCAGTGGAAAGCAGAATAAAATTAAAATTTCTAGCTTATAACGGCAATTGTAGCTATTTATAAATTTAATTTAACTGCTAATACTCAGTCGAGTGTATTTTTCTAAACTAACGTATAAACTCTAGAATCCAGCCTCATGAATGGTGACGGAATACGCACGTGTTCTTAATTTATGAGGATTGCTGATTTTTAAATATAACTTACGTCACGGGAAGTTTAAATGATAAGCAAAGCTCTCTGCTTGCAAGTTTAAATGTAAGTTTTAACCAGTACAGATTCTGTTTATTATATTATATGTGTTATTTTTCCTCCACACAGTGAAAGTTTTGGGGTGACCCTAACTTTACCAGCACCTAGTAGTAGTTTCCATACTTGTGAAGAAATAGACAGTCCTTATTTTGAACCACGTGGGTTTTCTCAAGTAACACTGATCTGACGGTGCAAGTTAGACAGAAATACTAATATCCCTATAACGGGTTTTCAAAGACTGTAATGATAAATACTGGACCTTGGAGCCAGCACTTAATTTCTTCCAGAAACTCTATATAATTTGCTGCCTGGTGGCGTGAATATTAACAATCATTTCCCGACTAGATTATATCTTGTGGACAAATCTGTGGTGTGACTAAAGTGAATCCTATACTGAGGGAAGGCACCGACCTGACATTCATCATTTTTTAGAAACCTACGCTATTGACACTGTGCTCTGCTAACTCCCGCGCCTGGAATAATTGTTAGGTGACTTAATCAGACATTTGAACAAATTTGCATACCCAAGTAGTCGTTCCCGGAGACTCCAAGTTAAATACGTCTTTTGGAACTTGGGACTTCTTGGCAGAAGACTGCATTTTTTGAGTCTGTGTGAAAATCTAAAATCAATGTGTTCCAAGAGGCAGCAAGCAAAGTCGTGAGTACAAGTATGAGAAGCCATGGCGGAATGAATGAGTGTACGCTGGTTTGAGTGATATTTTTCACTATTTTATCTTTGACACCCTGTTGCTGTCCTAATTTTTTTTTCAATCTGCATAATTTGTTGCTAAGGCTAGAGTTCTTGTGTTTTTTTGTCTTAGGTTAAATCAGATTTTTTTCAAACTCTGTGCATATAATTACGAGATAAAACAAAGAAAAACTCTTAGACTCAAACCCTATGTATCTGTGACTCGGGCGCCATCATCTGTTCTCTTAACGGGGCCGGGCTAAACCTAGAGTTAACACTATAACGGGGCTATCATCCTTGCAACATTTCCTTGAATTTTATGACTATGTGTATATGTATTTTCCTTGATGTACTTTCTTTGATGTTGTGAGCCGATTTTTCCTGATAATAAAATCGCTCTTGAACTTAATAATCGTGTTTGGTCAGCTCGTTCTAGATAATATATATATATCATTGTTATAGTTTTCCCACGTCTGTGTGTTTGCCTGTCGTCACGTGTATGTGCGTGCCTGTGAGTGATAGAAATATACGTAATATGTATATTGGTGTAGTCTGTCTGACGCTGTAACAACTGTTGTAGAAGATAGGTGAGAGAGAGAAGAATTCTTTTCGCTTTCAGAGACAGCCACTATATCAAAATCTATCATCTCACGTGTGTGGGAAATTCTATTACCTTTCACTAACTCTCACTGAGTCTATCACCTATTCAAACCTATTCAGAAGGGACCAAACCTAGTCTTAATTCTCCTATCGGAAATCTACGACAAATGAGGGCTCGTTTCCGGTTTTTGAACTTAGAATAGGAAGACGAGTACGACAAACGTGGACTCGTCTATCTGGATTTTGAACTTAAGATTCTGTATTCTGATATAGAGTAAGAGTGTGATGTCTTGTGAGTTGTTATATCTTTAAATAATTACCCCCTAGACTAGCGATCTGTTTACGGGCGTGCTGACCACACAAACTAATAAGTTTTTTTTTTCCACAGCATCTTTGTATAATATACATTTTGGTTACAGGTTGATTTGTCGGGATATATGTTAACTGCTGATTGTAATACTAAATGCTGGTAAAGTGGTGAGTGTATAACATTCACTGGGTACTGAGGCAGAACGGCGTTTGAACTAAGTTAAGGAGTGTGTTTCGGACTTTTTGTCCAGATTAATTCCCTCCCTTACCCGATCTGACTTCAGGGGCGAACTTATAGTGGATTTTTAAAAATTAAGGGATTATTTTTCTCTTTAATGTTTGCAATATTCTTTTGCTTTTCCACTGTAGCAACTTATTTTTCAGAAGTAATCTTAACTACCATTTAGTTGGCGTAGTCGTGTTTTGCATTAAGTGCTTTATTGCCGATAATAGCAGCGATAGTTAGATTTTATTTCGGAGGAGGTATCCCAGGGTTAAGGATATCATCTTTTGAATTTTTGGTTTTTTTTTCTCGTAAGTGGTAGGAACCAGGTTATTCTTTTTCCTATTTTCTATCTCCACGTGTCTCAGTCACTGACATAATATGGCCGAGAGGGCAAAGCTTAGACAACTCCTCAGGGACGAAGCGAGAGAGGAGGGACTGGAAGGAGAGGAAGCGAAAGCTTTTGTCAGGGACGAACTTGAGAGATATGACGCGGAGAGAAAAGCAGCTGAAGCTAAAGAGGAAAAAGAAGAACTAAGGAGGAAAGAAGAAGCAGCCGAAGCTTTGCAGCAGAAGAAGATGGACGAGGAAATGGAAATTCGCAGGGCGAACGAACGAGAGAAGGAGAGACAGCATGAGGAAAGAGAGAAGGAAAGAGAGAAGGAAAGACAGCGTGAGGAGAAAGAGAAGGAGAGACAACATGAGTTGGCTCTTAAAGCTCTAGAACTTCAAAGTCGTGGTGCTGCCTCTACCTCCAGCAATGGAGAGTCTTCTCCTCATTCTTCCTTAACTGACCCTGCTAACACTCAATCTCTTCAACTAAATGCTATGTCTTTCACTCTTGAATCTTTTCCTTGTCCAAATGAGAAGATTGACACATGGTTAGAAAAATTTGAGAAAATTGCAACTCTGTACGGGTTAGAGAGGTCGCGTTGGAATATGAAACTTTCCCAGGCCCTAAAAGGTTCTGCTTATGATGTTTATTCTAAGCTGGAAAGTAGCCAACAAGACGACTACGATGTGTTGAAGAAAGCGTTACTGGAGCGCTTTGAAATGAACGCTCGCAAGTTTTTGCAACTGTTTCGCAACAGCCGGAAAGAGAATTCTGAAACTTTTCACCAGTTCTCATCTCGTCTTAAGGGATATCTAACAAAGTGCCTTGAGCTTTCGCAGCTCCCCTCTACCTATGAAGGTCTTGAGGAACTTGTTCTAACTGAACAAATAAAGAACACTTTGTCTGCTGATACCCGGAGATTTCTCGCTGAGCAGGGGGCAGAAAAACTTGAAGACATTTTGGAAAAGTCTGAGCGTTATCACAATGCGCTGGCTGAACTACCGGCCACAAAGCGGAAACCGACAGAGGAGCATTTTCGAAAACATAACCTAGAGCAATCTTCTCAGGCTTCTAACCAAAACAACCACATAGAAACTGGACCTCAAAACCCCCCTCCTGAAAAATCCAAGTTCTACAAGAACAAGTACCCCAACCACCCCAAACAGTCTGATCAACCCGACCGCCCTACATGGCAGCGTAGCCAGAAAGGACAAGGTGGCAAAGGGAGAACCCCTGAGCACGGGACATATGATCAGAGCGAGCACACCGAGCCGAAACGCATCGGATGCTTATTGACAGTCTCGCAAGGCGGAATTGTTGACAGTGATTCCAAACCTGTTGGGGATAGACCCTCAACGCGAGGTACTGTTACTTTGAACGGTTCTCAAACTTCTTGCTTATTTGACACGGGGCTTTCTTACGATTGCATTGTTGCCAGAAACCTGGTCAAACCCGGTCAAGAGACAGCAGAGACCGTCCAACTTTGTGGAGTTCGTAAGAGTGATGCACCTACAGCGCTTCCCATCGCATTGGTGGAGATACACTCTGACTTTGTCAGAGGTGTGATCAAAGCAGCTGTTATGGATGATCCCATCTACCCAGTCATACTTGGCGGGAGATACGTGTGTATTGGGAAACCGGAAGAGCCGATTGTGGCAGCAGTAACTACAAGAGGGCAAACCAAGAAGGAACGGGAGCCTGCGCCTAATTTGTTACCTATGGAACTTAAAGAAGCGCAACAAAAAGGATCCTACTTTGGCACCCTGCTTTAGGAAACTGCCCATGGCGAAGGAACCCAAACAGCACGGGGACATTTTTTCTGAGGATGGCGTACTTTATCGGAGAACGGGCAAGCCTGACCAAGGTTACAACCAGCTCCTAGTACCGAAACAGTACAGAAGCCAAATCCTAGAAATGGGGCACTCTCTTCCCTTTAGCGGACATATGGGACAGAACGCCACAAACCAACGTATAACCACTCATTATTGGTGGCCAGGAGTGAATACTGATATCATCAGATATGTCAAATCCTGTGCCCAGTGCCAACGTGTGCCACCCAAGCAACGGACACCCCCAGTCCACATGGGTGAAATGCCAATAATGGGAACACCATTCGAACGGGTTGTGATCGACATTTTAGGGCCTTTCGAAAGGACTAAAAGAAGGAACAGGTTCATCCTGACCTTAGTCGATACATGCACTTTATGGGCAGAAGCTATCCCGCTAACATGCGCAGATGCCAAGCATGTCGCAGAAGCCCTCGTGCAGATTTTCACTCGGTTGGGATTCCCTCAGCAAGTGTTGACGGACAATGGATCTCCATACCGAAACCTGTTGATGGATGAGATCGTTAAGATCTTGAGGACCCAGCACATCCACACTAAGCCATATACTCCGGCCGGAAATGGGCTCGTGGAACGTACTAATGGAAACCTCACCATGATGCTAAGTAAGCTGGCACAAGTGAAACCTGAAGATTGGGATCTCTGTATTCCTGCAGCATTATTTGGCTACAGAGAATCTCCTCATACTTCCACAGGATTTCCGCCAGCTACACTCTTATTTGGCAGACCCATTAAGGGCCCGCTTGAAGCCTTACTTCAGTCTCTGACAGACGAGAAGGCGGATGAGACAGTCGTCTCAGCAAGTAAATATGTGTCGGTTTTAAAGGAAAGGTTGAAACTAGGGTGGGACCTAGCAACGACTAACTTTAAGCGAGCACGCACCAAGCACGCTAACCGATACAGGAAAGTCGCGGAAGAGAGAGAACTGGAAGCAGGAGAGAAAGTTTTGGTGTTGCTCCCTACCGAGAACAACCAACTGAAGATCGGATGGCAAGGGCCGTTTACCGTCCTGAAAAAGATTTCTAAGGCTAACTACCAGATCTCTATTGAAGGAAAGGAGAAGGTTTTCCATTTAAATCTCTTAAAGAGATACTTGGAAAAACCAGTGCCAACCTCCGACCATCTCCTGACGATCGCCAAAACTGACGAAGATGACGATAGTGGCAGGGATATTCCACCGCTATCACAGGAAATCTTTCAAAAATGTCAGCAGCGGCGACGCTCTTTCAAGCGCGCATATGAGACATTCCAGGGGAAGGAAACTTTGAGGAGTGGACTTGAGTAGGAATTGGACAGAGATGGAGGGGGAAGATGAGAGGGAAGAAGACAGACACCCCGAAGCTACGGTTATAGGAAATTAAACTCCATAACGTAGACATGGAGTGCTTCCATATCTTAAAGGGGGGAGGCTCTGTCACGTAGGGTTTATATTCATTTAATTTCCTACATCTTCTTCCTATTCGTTCACCCAAATTCTCTCTTTTATTATCTCTGTATTTCATTTTTTTCCTGTATATTTTTTCATCCATTCGTTTTGCGAATATTATTTTCATATAATTCGCAAACTTTACCTGTTTTCCTTTCTCTAAAACTGAGAATCGCGCTAGGACGATATTACGTAGATGTCAGGGCTGCAGGTCGTCAGAAGTCGTGATAAGTCGGTTCGCTGAACACAGGACGTAGCAAATCGTCTACATTCTCACCGAGCGCGCGAGCTTCTTCTCGGCATAAGTCCCGGTGAGGTGTGATACTTTACATCTGCACCGGTCAGTATCCAGACATTTGTCTGGAAAATCCCAAACTGACACGGCGCTCACTTGGGCCATGGTCAGCTGTAGTGTGAAAACTGCCCTGCAATGGAGTCAGGCTGTCTGGGATTTGAAACTGACACGCGTACATCGTGGTCAGTAGGTGACAGTTACGACACGCGTTAAGCGGACGTAAATGTTGGGAGTAGGGGAGATAATTTCGCTTGGCGAAATAAGTTTGGGCCCTTTGTCTGATTTTAAGATATTGGCCAAGTTTGAAACTTTAATTTCATTCTCGCTCATAGACTCCACAGTAGATAGGTCGCTCGAAAACAGAATAGCTGTTAGCGAAGATCTCAGTTTGTTTCGGCAATTTGTCGAACTTCTAGACTTCCAGAAATATTTTCAGCATTTTTATTCTTAAGTTGTGCGACTACCTGTAATTCTGTGGTTGAGGTAATTAATATGATAGATATATAGATTTTGTGAGTGTTAAAGTGTTAAATCGCTTAATTCATTTTAATCTATTTCTTTAGCGCAGAAGAGAAATAAAGTGGTAGGCTATTATATTTTCTAGGGAAGCATTCAGTGGAAAGCAGAATAAAATTAAAATTTCTAGCTTATAACGGCAATTGTAGCTATTTAATAATTTAATTTAACTGCTAATACTCAGTCGAGTGTATTTTTCTAAACTAACGTATAAACTCTAGAATCCAGCCTCATGAATGGTGACGGAATACGCACGTGTTCTTAATTTATGAGGATTGCTGATTTTTAAATATAACTTACGTCACGGGAAGTTTAAATGATAAGCAAAGCTCTCTGCTTGCAAGTTTAAATGTAAGTTTTAACCAGTACAGATTCTGTTTATTATATTATATGTGTTATTTTTCCTCCACACAGTGAAAGTTTTGGGGGTGACCCTAACTTTACCAGCACCTAGTAGTAGTTTCCATACTTGTGAAGAAATAGACAGTCCTTATTTTGAACCACGTGGGTTTTCTCAAGTAACACTGATCTGACGGTGCAAGTTAGACAGAAATACTAATATCCCTATAACGGGTTTTCAAAGACTGTAATGATAAATACTGGACCTTGGAGCCAGCACTTAATTTCTTCCAGAAACTCTATATAATTTGCTGCCTGGTGGCGTGAATATTAACAATCATTTCCCGACTAGATTATATCTTGTGGACAAATCTGTGGTGTGACTAAAGTGAATCCTATACTGAGGGAAGGCACCGACCTGACATTCATCATTTTTTAGAAACCTACGCTATTGACACTGTGCTCTGCTAACTCCCGCGCCTGGAATAATTGTTAGGTGACTTAATCAGACATTTGAACAAATTTGCATACCCAAGTAGTCGTTCCCGGAGACTCCAAGTTAAATACGTCTTTTGGAACTTGGGACTTCTTGGCAGAAGACTGCATTTTTTGAGTCTGTGTGAAAATCTAAAATCAATGTGTTCCAAGAGGCAGCAAGCAAAGTCGTGAGTACAAGTATGAGAAGCCATGGCGGAATGAATGAGTGTACGCTGGTTTGAGTGATATTTTTCACTATTTTATCTTTGACACCCTGTTGCTGTCCTAATTTTTTTTTCAATCTGCATAATTTGTTGCTAAGGCTAGAGTTCTTGTGTTTTTGTCTTAGGTTAAATCAGATTTTTTTCAAACTCTGTGCATATAATTACGAGATAAAACAAAGAAAAACTCTTAGACTCAAACCCTATGTATCTGTGACTCGGGCGCCATCATCTGTTCTCTTAACGGGGCCGGGCTAAACCTAGAGTTAACACTATAACGGGGCTATCATCCTTGCAACATTTCCTTGAATTTTATGACTATGTGTATATGTATTTTCCTTGATGTACTTTCTTTGATGTTGTGAGCCGATTTTTCCTGATAATAAAATCGCTCTTGAACTGAATAATCGTGTTTGGTCAGCTCGTTCTAGATAATATATATATATCATTGTTATAGTTTTCCCACGTCTGTGTGTTTGCCTGTCGTCACGTGTATGTGCGTGCCTGTGAGTGATAGAAATATACGTAATATGTATATTGGTGTAGTCTGTCTGACGCTGTAACAACTGTTGTAGAAGATAGGTGAGAGAGAGAAGATTGTTTTCGTTTCAGAAGATAGGTGAGAGAGAGAAGAATTCTTTTCGCTTTCAGAGGGACCACAGCCACTATAAATCAAAATCTATCATCTCACGTGTTCAAGTGGGAAATCTGTAGCGGCCAACCTTCTATTACCTTTCTGACACTAAAATGTGAGGTGTTTAACATCAACTCACTGAGCCTAGACCAGGTGTTGCTTGGGTAATGTTTCGATATATATTTTGTGGTTGGGACTCTCCTTTCTGTTTCATTTTGGCTGTTCTTGCTCTCAATACCAGGAACGTTTTCTATCATTTCAGGGAAGCACTGTTGTTTCCAAATTGGTAGCTTGTGTGCAGTACATATGGGCGTAGCTGTTGATATTGCATTTATGGGGGTCTGCTATCATCTTTGTTTTGACTGCTTATTGCTGGGCTCTTCTATCTCTTCTATCCTCCATAGGCTGGAGGTGAGTAATCTTTTCCAACTCTTCAATTGGTGTTGACTTCATTCCCCTGTTATGATTCTCATTGTTTGGTTTTGGGTTCTGTTTATTTTGTCAAAGTTCGACTTAGCTCCCGTTGACCGTTGTTACGCACAAATAATTACTTTTTTCAAAGCCTTTGTATGATCATTTTTCGTATGTATGATCATTTTTTGACTGAAGTGTGTATTATGTTTTTTACAGTCAAAGGGACATAATCCGAGTTATCGAGACTACAATTTTTTAGGAGTTTGCCTTCTCTTGTATAGAGACACGTTCGGTCTATAATTTCTTGAACGAAGCGTGACCATATATCCTTATTTGGTAGTATCAGTCAACTGTTGTAGATGCCTGAAACCTTTCTTAACGCTTCTGTTCATGACCATAAAAGGCGCGACTGTATAAGACTTTTATCTCGAATGTTCTTAGTATCGTCTTATTGTGAACGGCGACTCAGAGATTGTCGCTCTGCGCATGTCTCGACTTGGTTTTCGTTTGTTGTTCCGCCCAGCTCGGGCAGTTTAGAAATGGTCTAAGTAGCGAGCAGACGCGACCTGCGTCTTGTGATTTTCTGAGGGAAATACATTGTCTTTGTGAGTTAGTTAGCTAACTAGACTATTTCCCAGTATTATTCAAGCCTGCCTGGAGGCATATGTTCATGGTTGATTTTCCGAAATAAGGTAATTCCTCTTGTATCGAACTTTATGCTATCATCTAGAGGTTCGTCATTTTGTCGCCTTTTTGCTCGCCTGTGTGATTCAAAATGGAGAGGTACTTTGACTAGGATTAAGTCACCGGTATCTTTATACCTGAACTAGTTATATATATATATGGGTCGCTCTAGACCAACAAGACTATTGTCTGTGTTCCAGGATTCGTTATATCAGAGATCACGTCCAAGTCAGATGGTTAGACTTAGGAAGGTTATAAAGGTCGAGCTGACCTGTAATCCATGTATGCTATTCACGTGCAGACAGTAAACGGACTTATTGTATACATCTGATCTGCTAGCATCAGGAAGGGAATAATTATTATTGTCTATGATCATTGAAGATCTGCAGCTGACACTGTTGCAGAAGTTATATATATTTTTTATAAAGCTTCACGAACCAGAACTTTATGATATCTGTTTAACCATACAACTATGGAGTATTGAATCCTACATGACTATCAGTTAAGATGATTTTGAATGCTGCATTCGTTATACTGTGCTGATGATGACATAAATATCATGACTGTTTTGTGGCGTGCAATAAATGGTATAAAACTAAAGCGAAGTTACCAGTTCTATGACTCTACACGTCATGTTGCCTGTGGTGTACCCTGTGAACTGTTCTACTGCAACACACACAGCAACATTCTAAATCAGAGAAGACACCTACATCTTGCACTTTAATACCAGGTGTCGATAGGGGTGGCAAGTTATCATTTCAGCTCAAATCCACCCTTATCATTTTTGGTGGCCAGTCGTTGGTTCAACCTGGCATTTTGGCGCACCATTATCATTTTTGGTGGCCATATGTTGGTTTACTCTGATACCAGCTATCAAGGGGGTCAACAAACCCAGACATCATCAGCAGACTACAAGACAACGTTGCAGTTTCTATTCATCACCTTTGATGAAATTTTTTTTGAAAGACGCGGCATTACTGACAGTTGTTGATATTTTGAAACTACCCGGCGCTGCTCGGCAGTATTGAAGTTTGTCTACAACTAGAAGGACAAGTACCGAGCGAATGGATTTCCTGATCTGTTAAGAAGAAGGACAAGTGCCGTAACAACTGTTCCGGTCTCAGAGGTACTGTTGCAGATTCAGAAGGTCAAGTGCTCAAGTCAATTTGTAGAATTCAGAAGGTCAAGTTCAGAAGCTGTTTCCTGTCAGAAGCTCATTTCCCTCGTCATGGCTGTCTATGGGAGCAGATGTTAATCAACGTTGGATCTTTATCCTCAGAATGCTGACGACATCCTGTTCTGCACCGTGCTGACGTTTGGGACATATAGAAGTTAAGTGGCCTGTTTTGTTTGTGAACTGTGCCCTTATGTTCTAACTGAGCCTTCTGTCTATCACATTTTCACACTATTTACATGTTTATATGTTATATGTTATTTGTATTTGTATATTTATATGTTTATATTCAGCGGGTTTTCTCGGTTGGGCGGTGTCTTTCAGTAGAAGATACCACGTCACAGAGGTTCTACTGTTAGCGTTTTCGTTAGGGACTATGCGAATTTCCTACTGTGAAATTTGCTAGCGACAATCGTTGCTATATCTGTTTAGTTGTGACGAGTTGTGCTTTATTTTTGTTTCTTGTATATATTTTTTTTTCTTTTTCTTTTCTCTCTTTCTTTCTGTTTTTTAGTTTCGATTTCGATTGTTTGTATTTGTAGGTCTCCCCTTTTCTATTATTCAGTTCTTTGAGTATATTTTTGTGTATACACTGTAGCGTCATTTGTTTGTCATATCTTCGCATTTTGTCATCACATTTCTTTTTAGTTTCGCTGTTTATTTATTTGACTTATGCGAATGTTTTCATATTGTTTGATCTTTGTTATTGTTTACATTGACTCTGATCTTTGTTTTTGTTTACATTGACTTTGATCTTTGTTGTTGTTTACATTTGACTTTGATCTTTGTTATTGTTTACATTGTTGGTGACCTTTGTTATTGTTTACATTGTCTTGTTATTGTTTGCATAGTTCTTGCATAGTTAGCTTTCACTATTGTTACATATATGCTCATGCACTATTGGTCTATAGTGCACTTATCATAACTAACTGGTGGTTTTTTGCTTATGCACTATTGTAGTGCAGTTATGATAAATAACTGATGGTTATGCACTGATTTGTGTAGTGCACTGATAATTAAGAGGTGACTTGTGATATTATTATACATTTGATAATATAAGTTGGTGTCAAGTCTTGTTGCCCACAGAGATTGGAGTAAACATATTGATTATACAAGCACTTTATTAAGTCTTGTTGCTATTAAGATTGAAATAAGATAATTAATTATTTCAGGTTCTGTACTCACATTTTAGACATCATGTCTACATTTGAGTACTTTATTGAGCAGGGTAAATCCCTTGGGAAGACAGGTGATAAATTAGAAGAATTTGCGACTGTTCAATATGCCAAGGCATTGAAGTCGGAAGAAAAGAAAATGAAAGAACAAACTGAACAAAAGAGAATAGATGCTGAAAATTTAAAACTGCAGATGCAGTTAGATGAGAAAAGATTACAAATGGAAATGGAAAAACAAAAAAAGAGAAGCAGAAAATAAGAGACTTGAAAAAGAAGCCGAAAATAAGAGCCTTGAAATAGCGGCTGAAAATAACAGATTAGAAAGAAAGTTACAGGCTGAGGCTGAAGAAAGAAAGTTACAGGCTGAGGCTGAAGAAAGAAGGTTACAAAGAGAAGCTGATGAGAGAAAAGCAAAAATGGAGCATGAAGAAAAACTCTTAGCTTTGGAGTTAGAGAAGTTGAAGTTATCTAGTAATGCTAATGATGCTAATAAGATATCATCTGCTAATAAGTCTAATGCTGTTGATTTCAAGCTTAATTTACCAGCATTCAATGCTTCAATTGATGATATAACATTTTATCTAGATAGATTTGAAAGTGCATGTAAGGTGCATAATATAGATAAAACATTATATGTTTATCATCTGTCCAAGATACTTAGAGGTGATGCTTTGACTTTGTTGGGTATGGTAGATGTGCCTGACAAGAACAACTATGAGGTTGTCAGGGCGGCATTGTTAAAGAAGTACCAACTTAACGAGGACGGATATCGTCTTAAATTTAAAAACATGTTACCAGAAACTGGAGTTGAATTCTCTGAATTCATCTCAGGCATCCGTCTTACTTTTTTACGATGGGTTGAGTTGTCTAAAACAGAGAGTACATTTGAAGCTCTTATGGACTTACTACTTAGAGACAAGGTTATGTCTTCTGTTAACGAAGCTTTTCTTTCTTTTCTTCATGAGCGTAAGCCTAAAAACATAAAAGAAATGGAAGAATACTGTAGCCAGTATGTCACTGCGCATCCCCACATAACCATTAGCAACTCTAAAGTAAAAGAAGGTCTGCCAGTTGCTTCGGCAGCACCTTATGGCCCAAATTTTATGCGTAAATTTCAGGGTAGCCAGCAAAATTTCAATAAAAAGAGTAACCGTAATTATGCCCAGAATCATAGTAATCAATTCCAGGGTGATTCTTCTTCCCAGAACTGGAGACATCCTAATACTACACGTTATTCTACTCCGGTTAACTTTAGAAATTTTCACAAAGGTAATCGGTATAGAGGAAAATATTTTTCTCAGAGACCTCAATACCAGGATAATAGAGGTTCTCAACAGTATAGAGATGGTAATGACAGTTATGGAAACTGGAACTCAAACCAGGATAAAAATTACAGTAGGGACTTTAATGATAATTGCAGAGGCAATAATGGTCGCGGTAGATCGCAACATAAGAGAAAAAAATATCAACAGACAAACTCTGTTCAACAAGAATCTCAGGGAGTAGATAAACAGGTTAATGATAATAAAGACCATAATGCTATCGGATGCTCATCTTTTGATTTTGGTAGAGCAAATAAATGTATCCAATGCAGTACTTTATTTGACCCAAAGACCGTTAGTACTTTAAGCTGTGGTCATCCTTTGCCCGCTCTTCCTGCTAATGTTGCTCATGATGGGAGAGGGTCTCTTATATTACATAAGGGGCTTGTAAATAGTAATCCAGTCTCAGTGTTGTTTGACTCTGGATGTACTACTGTCGGGGTTAGGCAATCTCTTGTAGATCCATCCTGTGCTACAGGAAAGGTCATCAAATGTGTCACATTTGGTGGCACGTTGGAAAAGTATCCTACTGCTATAATACACATTGCTACTCCTTTCTTCACGGGAGAGGTCCACGCGTGTCTACTTCCAAACCCTATTGCGGACCTTATTATTGGTCGTATTCACGGAGTTAGGGAATGTACCCCACAGCAGATTGCTGTTTGGGAAGAGCAAAACATTGAAGCTACCAATGCGGTGGTCACAAGAGCACATGCTCTGGATCCACCTCAAACTTCATTAACTAATAATGATGAAGTAAATGACCAAGATAGTCACTTGACTATTACACGTGACTCATTTATCAAATTGCAAGAAGAAGATCCTTCTTTACAAAAATTCTTCATTCTAGCAAAAAAAGGTGATCCTAATCAAAATACTAATAGAAAATCTTGGATTTCTATGAAGAACGGCGTACTTGTACGTATGGTACAAGACTCGACTACGTCCACTCATTCACAAATTCTTGTGCCCAAGAGCATGAGATTGCAAATATTGCAACATGCTCATGACTCGCAATGTGCTGGACATATGGGTTTTTCCCGTACAAAGTCGAGAGTTCTTGCGGCTTTCTTTTGGCCATTTGTGAGCAAGGACATACGAATGTACTGTCGCTCTTGCAAAGTATGTCAGGAGGTCAAATCTAAAGGACCACGACATGCTGCGCCTATCCAGGCTGCTGACATTCCTATTCGCCCTTTTCAAAAAATGGCAATAGATATTATCGGTCCTTTTAGAATTAAGTCGGCTAGAGGACATCAATTTATCCTTACATGTGTCGATATGTGCACACGTTGGCCAGAGGCAATACCTCTCAAGAGCATCTCAACTGCTGACATCGCAGACGCTCTTTGGCTGATATTTTCTCGCTTGGGTTTTCCCGGAGAAATATTGTCAGACCATGGCACTCAACTTATATCAGACACTATGTCACAGGTAATGTCTATGCTACACATTAAAAGGTCTCTCAGCAGTATCTATCACCCAATGTCTAATGGGTTGGTCGAACGTTTAAATAGGACTCTGAAAACTTTACTTGGTAAAATAACTGAGGATCATCCTCAGGATTGGGACAGGGTCTTACCCGCGGCTCTCTTTGCGTATAGAGAGGTCCCCAATGAACATACGGGGTTTTCCCCTTTTGAACTTGTCTTTGGCGCGCAACCGCGCGGCCCTATGTCTTTACTTCACGATCTAATCACTGCCGATAATATTAGCGATGAAACTCAATCTTCTTATGAGTACGTCATTGCTCTTAGGCAAAAGATCATCGAGGCATGCAAACTAGCAACTTCGTCTTCCGAATTTGCTAAAGAAAAGGCAAGGCAGTTTGCAAATAAGAATAGATGTCTACGACAACTTTGTCCAGGTGACAAAGCTCTCGTTCTACTTCCTTCAAGGGAGAACAGACTTCTAATTGCATGGAAAGGTCCATATGCAATAGTCTCCAAAATTTCTGATGTCGACTATGTTGTCGATATTGATGGAAAGCATAAAACTTTCCACATAAATATGCTCACGGAATTTTATGAAAGACCTGACTATTTGCAGCCTATTTTCCAGGCAACGGACAATTCTCAAGTACCTCATGGTCAGTACTCATCTCTGTCAGTTATACAGGATGAGGAAACTACTTTTTCTGATGTCAATCTTCCTCTTTCTATGGTCCCACTTTATTCTACGGAATCTTGGAAAAAACGTGACCGTTTCTCCAAATCTTTCCGCTGAGGAACATCGACAAGTTTCTTCGATGTTGCAAACATTTCAGGATGTTCTTACAGACATCCCGGGACACACACATGTCATTGAACATGACATTGTGCTAACTGATCATAATCCTATCAGAGTCAGACCTTATCCAATACCTATCCATTTCCAGTCTCAAGTCGAAAAAAGAATTGGATGAAATGATACGTTTGGAAATCATTGAACCATCCACTTCAGCATACTCTTCGTCTATGGTTATTGTTCGAAAGAAGGATAATAACATTCGCATTTGCGTAGATTATCGCAAATTGAACCAAGTTACGAAGTTCGACGCTGAACCTATGCCTTCATTAGAAGAGCTACTCAATAAACTTTCTAATTCTAGATTCTTTACCAAACTAGATTTGTCTAAAGGTTATTGGCAAGTTCCTCTAACCGAACGTGCCAAACCTTTTACAGCTTTTTCTACACCTAGGGGTTTATTCCAATGGAATTTCATGCCTTTTGGTCTTATGAACGCCCCTGCTACATTCGTACGCATGATGCGGCGAATTCTCGCATATCGTACAGATGTCATAGCATACCTAGATGATATCTGTCTATTCAGTGATTCCTGGGAAGATCACTATTTGGGTTTATACGAATTACTGTCCACTCTTCGCGAGTATAACTTGACTGCAAAACCCTCTAAAGCCTTTATAGGATTTAGTGAGATTTCTTTCCTAGGTCATCGTGTTGGTCGTGGTCTTTTAAAGACAGAGGACCACAATGTTTCAAAAATACTTAACATTTCGGTCCCTAAGACGAAGAAACAAGTAAGGAGTCTATTAGGTTTGATCCAATTCTACGGACGATTCATTCCGAATTTGTCCTCCATTATGGCACCGCTTTCTACTTTATTGAAGAAAGGGTCGCCTAATCTGATCCGCTGGTCTAAAGAATGTCAATCCTCATTGGACCAGGTTAAAGCCCTATTTTCATCTCCACCTATTCTTAGGTTACCTACTATTGAGAAGACTTTTGTTCTTCGAAGTGACGCCTCGTCAACTGGGATTGGGGCAGCACTAATGCAGGAGTATTCTGATACTCTGCATCCGGTGATGTATATCTCTAGGAAATTAAATGCTGCAGAAAAGAATTACTCGGTTTTAGACCGTGAGTTATTGGCTATGGTATGGTCTATTCTGAAGTTACAAAGATTTCTTCTAGGCGCACATTTCATTGTGGAAACCGACCAGAAAGCGCTTACTGCTATTCAGAGCAAAAACTTGAAGAGCTCGAGGTCCACTCGTTATGCCATAGCTCTTCAACCATTTCATTTCTCGGTTCGAGCTATCCGTGGTTCGGATAATGTAATGGCAGACATTCTGTCCAGATGCCCACACGATTCCACATGATTCTTCTGTCATATATATATATTTCCTGATATACAGTCCAATGTTATAATGACATGTTAGTAGATTTTTTTTTTTTCTCACTTTTTTGAGGGGAATTTATAACATTGTACCATGTAATTATCTAAGAAGGCTTAGTTAGTGATATACGGGCCAAAAGATCACTCGGCCACATTTAAACAATATATTTGCATAATTGTATTAAGAGATTTACCAGTTGTCTTTAAGATTTGTGTTATTGATATTTTCGCAGCACATCATTGAAGATGCGAGATTGTGTCCATTGTGGAACTTTGAGGATATCAAGTCCTGTCCTAGATTGGGAGCGGATGATGTCCACATCTTCTTCTATTGAATGTTTTATGTCAACGAAGATCAACACATGTATTACTTATTAATTACTGTTGCTTTATATAATGTAATAATATAGTGCGGTATATTAGTAAATTACACCGCTATTTGCAACACATTGTATGATATCATAATAATATATTTAATTTCATATATTGGTATGAGAATAATTTGACTTTCATTATGATGTTGCCATCATTGTGGCGTGTGTTGGTGGCACCTTCCTGGAATATATAAGCGTATACTTAGATAAATTTTTTCTCTAAGGATCTGAGATATGATCTCAGTGTCGCTCCATGCGTTGAGCTAATTTGTTAGGTATATATCCGCGCATCATACGTGCGTTAGGAGCCTAGATTTTTCCGGCTCCAGGATTTAAAAAAAAAAAAAGTTTCATTTTTTTTTTCCCGGGAGGGTGCGGTAATGTTACGCACAAATAATTACTTTTTTCAAAGCCTTTGTATGATCATTTTTCGTATGTATGATCATTTTTTGACTGAAGTGTGTATTATGTTTTTTACAGTCAAAGGGACATAATCCGAGTTATCGAGACTACAATTTTTTAGGAGTTTGCCTTCTCTTGTATAGAGACACGTTCGGTCTATAATTTCTTGAACGAAGCGTGACCATATCTCCTTATTTGGTAGTATCAGTCAACTGTTGTAGATGCCTGAAACCTTTCTTAACGCTTCTGTTCATGACCATAAAAGGCGCGACTGTATAAGACTTTTATCTCGAATGTTCTTAGTATCGTCTTATTGTGAACGGCGACTCAGAGATTGTCGCTCTGCGCATGTCTCGACTTGGTTTTCGTTTGTTGTTCCGCCCAGCTCGGGCAGTTTAGAAATGGTCTAAGTAGCGAGCAGACGCGACCTGCGTCTTGTGATTTTCTGAGGGAAATACATTGTCTTTGTGAGTTAGTTAGCTAACTAGACTATTTCCCAGTATTATTCAAGCCTGCCTGGAGGCATATGTTCATGGTTGATTTTCCGAAATAAGGTAATTCCTCTTGTATCGAACTTTATGCTATCATCTAGAGGTTCGTCATTTTGTCGCCTTTTTGCTCGCCTGTGTGATTCAAAATGGAGAGGTACTTTGACTAGGATTAAGTCACCGGTATCTTTATACCTGAACTAGTTATATATATATATGGGTCGCTCTAGACCAACAAGACTATTGTCTGTGTTCCAGGATTCGTTATATCAGAGATCACGTCCAAGTCAGATGGTTAGACTTAGGAAGGTTATAAAGGTCGAGCTGACCTGTAATCCATGTATGCTATTCACGTGCAGACAGTAAACGGACTTATTGTATACATCTGATCTGCTAGCATCAGGAAGGGAATAATTATTATTGTCTATGATCATTGAAGATCTGCAGCTGACACTGTTGCAGAAGTTATATATATTTTTTATAAAGCTTCACGAACCAGAACTTTATGATATCTGTTTACCATGCAACTATGGAGTATTGAATCCTACATGACTATCAGTTAAGATGATTTTGAATGCTGCATTCGTTATACTGTGCTGATGATGACATAAATATCATGACTGTTTTGTGGCGTGCAATAAATGGTATAAAACTAAAGCGAAGTTACCAGTTCTATGACTCTACACGTCATGTTGCCTGTGGTGTACCCTGTGAACTGTTCTACTGCAACACACACAGCAACATTCTAAATCAGAGAAGACACCTACATCTTGCACTTTAATACCAGGTGTCGATAGGGGTGGCAAGTTATCATTTCAGCTCAAATCCACCCTTATCAACCGTGCTGCAATGCCATATTCTAAGACTGGTCTCTCTCGCCCAGTATATAGCTTCTTTAGTAATCTATCGTCTGCTCCTCAACCCGTGCCAGCAAGTTTTTTCAAGATTTCTATTCTCTGCCTTGCTCTTGTCCTGTTTCTTTCAATCTGGGTTTTCCAAGTCAAGCGGCGATCAAAGGTAATGCTGAGGTATTTGGCACCAATTTGAAGCTCTGTGGTTTGTTTGAGAGAGAAAACACTGTGTATGATGTTTTCCCTTCATTTATCTTTACTAGCCGTGCCTTGGTGTGACGGTATTGCCTCCCCTGCTTTGCAGTAGAGGTCCAACAGTGGCCAAAATCAAGAGTATCTAATATGGGCTTTAAAGATATCTACCTTCGCACAAGATTACTTATGGCAAAGATGTAGATAGAAGGGTGATGACACTTCTATTACAAAGGGTGTCTTCACAAGATATTCAGAATAAGCGAGAACAATACTGCTTTGGCTGAGTATGTTAACTCTGTAATTCTGCCGACGCTTTTGTGAAGGATTTAAGCACTTATTACTTTCAGCTCGTTTAAGCCCCCACCCCTGATTGACTCAGTGGAATTCTATTATTTTATTATAGCTCTGTTTAGAGTGTGTGTCGTAATTTGACTGAGACAAAGATGCAGTAACTTTAAAATGATTAAATCGAAGTTAAATTTGTAACATTACAAATAACAAAATTTAATAATCACTTTAGGTTTTAACAGTTGGAAAATAATTTGAATAGTTATGGATCAAGAAAAGTTATCCTCACAGTCTTTAGGGAATGTGAGATGTTACAAGAAGTTCAAGTGGCAGCATGAATTTGAACTTAGCTGCCAATGATGGTTCTGCTCCTTCTTATGGGTTGGTTCTTTTCACTCTGCTCCCGCTCGTCTCTGGTCAAGGTTGTCGGGGGTGCTCGTTTCCCAGAAATGTTAAGGAGAGTCTACCACGTGGGTCCTTTGTCTTAAAGCTTAGGCCACGGTTCCCTTCTTGCTCCAGAGATAGTATGGTAAAAGAATAGAACGAAACGCTCTTCTGAGTATAGCGTTTTCCACCCCATAGTTATGGGTTCCTATCTTCCCATACCACCATCCCAATTACTCAGACTTTACCCTCGATAATAATTAAATGTAATCCCTCTGGATAAAACTTTCTTTACATTTAAATAGAAAAGCTTTCATAGTTACTTTATAATATAAATGAAAAGGTTAATAATACAGATAGAGTCTGTTTACATATACATCTCCACTGATTGAAAAGTGTTCACAATATAAATTGAATATGTTTTCATTTATGTTTTACACTGATTGAAAAGTTTGAAACTTCCATTACTTTAAAATGAATATTTTCACATAGACGTTTACACTGGTTTAAAGCTTGAAAACTTACATTACTTTTAAAGTGACTATGTTTATAGGGACATTTACACTGCTTTGAAAATGTAATTATTATACTTAGAATGTTCATCATTTCTTTCATCTCTCCCTCCCTGCTCCATAGGGAACCTGGGACTACTTTATGCTATTAGTTGTCTTTACGAAACTATCAATAAAGCAATCACCAGCCCGTGCAGTGGTGGTTCATGAATTATCATTCTATACGCTGATGTTGCCAGCCTCAAATGACTTTGACATCCAATAGCGAGTTTCACATATTAAACTTCACATGGTAATATATATATATATATATATATATATATATATATATATATATATATATATATATATATATATATATATATATATATATATATATATATATATATATATATGTGTGTGTGTGTGTGTGTGTGTGTGTGTGTGTGTGTTTGTGTTAGTTCACATGTTAGTAAGAAAATATGAAATGTAAATCACAACTTACGCCAATCCTGTCTCACATACTTTTTGCTCAGATGAATAAAAGAGACTTGAATCGGCCTCTTACAGGCGTCTGGGGTGTCGTTAATTTAATAAGTTCCCTCTCTGACTTCGTGTGTGGTCCTTCAGTTTCCTCAGTCCCGGTTTCCTTATTTAAAATGTTAATGATTTCCTGGGCCATATTGTAAGTCCTGATAAATACTCAAATAAAAGGTGTCCGGTATTTTTAGAAGGAATTCTGAATTCTAATTCTTCACTGTAGCAGTCTGGTGTCTTGGCGAGCGATTTCTCAAGTGAAATAGCTTGAGAAAATGGTCAGATTATATTCACTGCCTTCCCACGCCTTCGTTTGACATGGAGTTAAATAAACGCTCCAATCATATTCAAACAGGTCGGGCTATGGGGTAATTTCAAAATATTCCGACATCGGATAATTTTGAACGTAAGGCAGAGGTCAACTCTCCCATATATTGTAATAAGATGTCCGATGCCCTTGTGTACAAACTTACAAACTCACCGGTAACCGCATATGTAGCAATCTTACTTTTATCTAAAGTAATCTTGTCATCCATGTCGGTCTATAAGTTGTCTCCCCTTTTCCAAGCTTTGGTGATGCGTGCACCCATGTCTTATCGGCCATGTCTTATCGATTATTAAGAAGATAGCGCTGGCCGATGTACGTGTTAATCTGCCACGCCTAAAGCCAACAAATCTGGGCAGCGCCAAGCAACTGTGATTATTATCACCTACAGGGAATGTCGAATGATTTGATAAAATCAAATATCTGCTACTTAGCAGAAAAATAACAAAGAAAGAAAGGACGAAAAGTGTGACAATTGAGAGCAAATAATAAAAATCAGTACCACAAATGTACCGATACTGCCGGAGTAAAACAAAGATCGATAGTGGCCGCCCCGTTTTGTCACACTTGGCCTACTCCTCCAATGATGTTAGGACTTGCTGCATCCGAATGCTTGCCGTAGTGATATATTCCTCTGAGATCCACAGGGCTAAGTTGTCTGCAAAGAAAGCATTGTGGGTTCTTCTTGAAATATTCTCTGATATGTCATTTATATATGCAAGGAACAACGTGGGTGACAGGACTCCCCCTTGGGAACACCCTGCTCCAATACCATCTTCCTACTGGTCTGTCCTTGTAGTTGGACTCTGGCAGTTCTATTCTCAAGATAGTGGCTGATCCATTTAAACATTCTTCCACACACTTCACTTCTTTGCAGCTTGACTTTCAGTCCATCTTTCAACACTTTGTCAAATGCTTTTTCAAAGTCCACACAAACCACCAGTGTGTGCTTTTTCTCTTGGAAAGCGTCCTCAATTTTTTGAGTTATGTAAGTGATCTAATCTTCAGTGGATCTGCGGGACATCAATGTGGTTTGCACCAGCATAGTGTTCCATGAGTGCATTTGCAGCTTTTTTCCCCCGAGAGCATATTTTCACCTTGTTTGATTGTGATGTGATTTTTGTAAGGTTCTTCGTTGTTCAAAGCTCTAACTAGTTTCCACGGTTTGTTCCCTTCTTTATCTAGGTTGAGAGTTTTTGTTGTTTGCTTCCAGCAGTCTCTTGCTGTTTGATTTAATGTTCTTTTGTACTTTACAGTGGTTGCTTTGAGCAAGATGTTTGATTCAGTTGTTTGTTCTGTTTCTGCCGTGTTTCTGGCTTCTGTTACCTCATCTGCAAATTGTTGCAGTTCTTCAGTCCAGTATAGTTTGTAGTTCTTTCTTGCCCCTCTGGGAATGGTCTCAATAGCTGCTTGAAGTATTGCTCTATTAAAGCTTTCAACCATATTTTTCATGCTGTTGTTTCGTGTGTTGCTGGTCTCATAAAGACTGTCAGTCAGCACTGCAAAATTGTCCCAGACATTTCTTTTGTAATTCCATCGGGGTAAAGATGAATACTTGAGAACAGAGCCGGCCTAGGGATTTTTTTAAAGGGGTGGGAGGTCTCGTGATGATCCCTCATTCTCCTGTTCTCCCCCCCCACCACCCCACCCCCGACGCAGCACTGTATGTACACACCTAAGAGACTCACTTTAATGCTACTGAGTTTTTTTAAAGCACTGTAATTTCCACAGTGATGTTCACTGTAGCAGTTAAAAATAAAAAATAAAAAAAACGTAATTTATTTATGTTTATTGTTTTTTATAATTTATTTAGATAATTTTTTTCTTCACTTATGTAGAATTACAATAGAGCGCTCAGTGCTTTGTCCCGCCCCCCAATAAAAAAATAAATAATATAGTTGTTTAGGACAGCGATCAGTTACATGTATGTTTAAAAAAAAAAAAAATTATATGCCTCCCGAACTCCTCGCCAGGAGCAGCAGCACGGTTAACCGCCCAAGCACCGGTTTGCATGCGACCTTCTTAAATAGAGAAGAATATGTCAGATTCCTATTAGATAATGACGAACACTTGGAGCTACTATTACAACAACAAAAGAATTAGAATCGATAAAAACAAAATAAGAAAGAATTAAAAGATAACCAACACAGACTCCCTCAAATAGTTAACTTCGCGATATTGAACGGGCTAACGAAGCTGGTTGAACCGGCCACACAAGACTAAGATACCATCTGTCATATAACAAAAATCAGGCAGAGAGACGTCCATCCATGTGGGGAAGACAAACAAACAGTTGGACATGTCCTCCAAGACTGTCAGCTCAACGAGAGAAACACATTAACAACATTGCCTCCACTAATCCAGTTGGAAGAAAAAAAACCGTTAAAAACTAGCTGAGAATTTAAAATTAATTTAAAGTAACTATTAACATTACATCCTCGTAGTGTTGCCTCAGTACAACATCTACTGGAAGAAATGGGCCTGAAGAGACAGTCAAGGACAAGAGCATGCGAAAAGACTTGGAGAAACAGGTAAAAAAGCCGCATGCTACCTGTGGATCAACAACAACGGAGCAAAATGTCTTGAAAGTACGTTTAACCTTTACAGTCAGAACCACTCCACATTGTCAAGTATGAGCCTGTTGCCAACTGCAAGTCCTAAACAGTGTGTCGGCCCCCTAGATTGCCAAGAAGATAAGTAAGATCGATACGTTTATATGGGGCGAGCGAAGGACTACTTCTTATGATCAAATTATCTCCTGCTGTCATGCTATGTATTGAGATTCCTATTACCACACAGTGGAAGCGGGTCATGTTTGTGGCAAAGAACTTAACTCTTTGACTCCGGAACAACTCTCAGAGCGTTGGTCAGATTTGACACCCGTGCCAAAACAACTCTCTGGGCGTTGTTTTTAGTGTGTCATGAATTAAAATTACGGCACAGGGCGGAAAATAATTGCGGAGTCAAAGAGTTAAGAGGCAGAAGCTCCAGAACAGCAGGAAGTTCAATAAAAGTACAAATATAAGGCACCCAGGTAGTTCATATTCTGGAATCCCAAGTGTAAAAGAAATAAAGGGAGACCAAAAAAACTGGCGGAGAAGACAATTGGAGACAAACATGAAAGGGATAAACAAGTCATAGAAAGAAACTGAAAGGATGGCACAGGACATGAAGGCTTCGAGTGTGTGTTTGTTGAAGATCTGTGCTCTACAGGGAGATCATAGGTCATTCTGATGCTGATATTAGATAAACAATAATTTTTAATGACAGACGCATGAAAGTGTGATTAAGAACACTCTACCTTAGACAAATATGGCTAGATTACCGTATATTTACAAATGGATGTGGATATTGCACCGGTTATTATTAACGATAGCTATAAACTGGCAGCAGTGCACTACTTCAAGTTCACATATTTGGGAGCCACCATCAACAACAAACTCTCTCAAGACAGAAACTGACAGCCGCTTCCGTGAAGATGCGATCATCTTTGCCCACCTCACATGGGATCATCTGTACCCACCTCACATGCGATCATCTTTGCCCACCTCACATGCGATCATCTTTGTCCACCTCACAAGCGATCATCTGTGCCCACCTCACATGCGATCATCTTTGCCCACCTCACATGCGATCATCTTTGCCCACCTCACAAGCGATAATCTTTGCCCACCTCACATAAAATCATCTTTGCCCACCTCACATGCGATCATGTTTGCCCACTTCACATGCGATCATCTTTGCCCACCTCACATGCGATCATCTTTGCCCACCTCACATGCGATCATCTTTGCCCACCTCACATGCGATCATCTTTGCCCACCTCACAAGCAGTAAGTATCTGGGGATACTCAAAACTGACTATAAGGACCAGAGCTGTGGTACATGATGCCTGCGTCACCAGCACACATTTTACGACATGGAGAGTTGGGCAACCTGTGCTAAGCAAGATAAAAAGGTCAATACCGTCCAACTACTGCATCTACGCTGCGTCCTTAGTAAATCGTAGAAGAGCAAAGTGACAAATGTCGAACTGCTCTCATACGCTGGCCTTCCAAGCATGTATATCCTGCTTAGACAGGGCAGATTGCGATGGCTTGGCTATGTATGCCGCATGGTAGATGATCGCATCTCAAATATATTATGTATGGACAAATTCTTCTTGGATCCTTAACCCCTGATTGACAAAGCAGTCAGTGGCCATCACGCCTAGTGGCGTCTTATAGGGCAGCAACAAACTGTCTCCACTTTTCTCGGTCGAATGCCATCCTTCGTGCACTGCCTCAACTCTGTTTCATGTTTTGCATCACTTGTGAAAGTGTCAGTGTCTCTTCTGAGGAAATGGCCATCTCAGTTCCACCGTCTGCTCGCAATGATGGTAGGCCTATGCATGTCGTTTTGGCTGCGCTGTGTAAGTATTTCCTGGTTGGAGATAGTATTCGGCCAAAAATATGGACAATTGGCAGGTGGCAACAGATCAGCCGGGCGACCACAGCAGAAGTTCAAAGATGTGTGCAAGAAAAACACAAAGGCGTATGGCACGATTATCGTATCTCGGGAGACCGGATCTATATAAAAGTGCTTCCTACGGTGTTTCCTCGGATTAGGTGAAAATAGGCTCTTACTACAAACAGAATAGAAAAGTACACCTTGAAAGCAAAACCAAGTAACGCGCAACTGAGGACTATCGCTCTAAAGGCGCTTCATACCCGAATTCCGCTATCACTGGAGAAGGCTACTACTATTATATTTATAAACTCAGAAGTAATGATTCTCTAGTTTGAAACTTTAGCACTGTGTTCAAAGTCTTAGCTATTAAACATATTTTGTTTTACTCAATCATCATCATCATTATATTCTTCTTCTTTTTGTTTCTTTGCTCTCCTTATGAGACATGGAGACACCCCCTGTATCTGGTCTCCCTTACAGACAGCCTGCACCGAGTAATCACATGCACTTGCAGCTGTGGTTTCTATGACAATTGTTTTACATTATCAAGTTGCAAGCTCCGTTCGTGACCTCGTATTCGTCGCATTGTACGACAAACCCGATGGCGTAGTAGTCCTATATTTTCTTTGTCTCTTTAGAAACCCCCGTCAACTATACTGGGGCAATTTTTTACTCAATGGCTTGTATAAACCTGCCCTTTTTTATATTCACTTCCTAAATTCACGGTATGATATTTCCCTTATATCAGATTAATGGAGAAGAAAACAACACAGCAAATGCTATGAATTATATCATGTCAATACATATCAATGTATTTTCTCGAGAATAAAGATTCTGATATGTTTGTATGTATGTATGTATGTATGTATGTAGGTATGAACTTGTGCAACCACCAGCGATTTAAAGATATCAAATGTAAAATACAAAATGATAAAACATTACAACTTACCCCAGTATAATCGGGTTATAACAGACGTCTGGCACAGGAAGAGTTCCGAATAATGTCGGGCCATAGGGTAAGAAGCCGTCTTACAGGTAGTTGAGTATTACTTTAATAATAATCCCACTAATATCCTGTTCACAGGTTTCGAGGAATTTGTGGTTTCCAGTATTATAAAGTCGAGTTTTCTTCCTGGTTAATTTCAGTAGATCCTCAATACTTGATCCAATCCTCGTTAACGAAATCCTATATTTCCTCGGTCCTGGCTAGTCTGAAGGTGTCGTCTTGACTCAATAGAACACAGTTCTGGAGTCTGAAAATGTGCTGCATTATATGGGACATTTCACCCACGCTCTCCCAGCTTTCTACGCAGCGAAAGTCACTAATCAAACGTAGTCTAGTTTAATATATTTTGGCTAGACCATGCAGATTTATACGTTTGACCTCAAGACGCAGCAATAGAGACCGCAGTCAGCGACTCATAGCTTGACTGCCTGCGTCAGGACCAGCGAACCAGAGCTGGTCAAGACCGCACTCCACCTCCACGTGGTGGTCCTGGAAACAGTCTGCAGCTGTGCAGTCTGGCTGAGCGAGTGTGGATCGAAATGGGAAGGCAAACCCGGTCCTAAAAAATGCCGTGCAGAAATCGGATGTGTCGACCGAAAGGTGCAGATATCACAGCTTAGGCGTAAACAGACACAACGCAACCACCGTCCTTTTCAGGACGAACGAAGAAGAAGAAGATACGTTTGACTTTAATATATATCTTCTCTCCTCCCCCTTCTCGTGAAATTTTGCATGACACAGGTAATTTCAAACTTCTCCCATATAAGGTATTGACACTACCGCTTTTTAGATGACCCGTGTCTGTAATTCATAACAAACTCTTCAGTTTAATTTGTTATTATAATGTGACCTGCTATTCTGTCACATCCAAGGTACTTTTGCAGTTTATCTCTGGATTGTCAATACGAGACGTATGGGCGCCCAGCTTGGCACGCGAGATAAATCCGCGCCTGTGTTTCTTTTTTTTTTTAACAATGTAGGGTAGTGTTTGTCTGCTCCCAGCTGGGTTGTTTAATTATCTCTACTACCCAGGATAAATCAGGCAAAATAACAATATGAAACCTGAGTCATGCGCTCAGTGTGGGAGAACATACGGGAAGGAAGAAATAAATGGAAGGCACAATATGGAGAAAAAGAAAGGTAGAACATGGTAAAATGAATGGCACGGTCATTTCGTGACACACAGAGAGTTCACATTATTGATTGACTAACTTAATGTCAGTGTATACTATGAAGAATAAAATTGGGATATGTATGCATAGTTTCCCCAACGGGCTGATCATCCGTTTGCCAGTCACTTTGATTACGGAAACAACGACAAACGGATTGATTTGTCGTTGCCCTAAAGACGCCATTAGGCGTGATGGGAACAACGGCAAAGAAAATCCATTCGCTGTTGCCCTTAAGACGCCACTAGGCGTAATGGCCACTGACTGCTTTGCCGGTCGTTGGCTAAGGACGGAAGAAGAAGAAGAATGCATAGTTTCCTTAATCCTTCCCTTTCCTCTTTAACCAGTAGTGTTCCATCACTTTGAGACCACTTGAAATTGTATTATATTTGTTTATATCAAGAGCAGTGTGCATAATTTGTTAATGTAAACAAAATACCTTTAACATGTTTTAGCCCTAAGTTTGTTGATGAATATCTATTTTCGCCACGTGTTTTTTTTTTCTTTAAGAGAATACGACCTGGACGATGAGGTGATGAGCTTTATGCACTCCCACATACACAAGTAAGTTTCGTAATTCTGTTGTTTTCCTGTGGCACTATTAATGAGAATACATTTGTGATAACAACAGTTCATTAGATCTAAAGATTATAATATCTAAAGGACTTAAAACACACATACACAACAGCAGACCTAACGAAAACTGCAGCACTTAATAGATTTGAACACAGACTACCAGGAAGTTACACACTGTCATAAATGTGCGCTTGGGCAGAGTATAATGATTGAAATATTATGACAGCATCATCGATGCTGAACTGATGGAATGAACCAGTGGAACTAATGGAACGAACCAGTGGAACTGATGGAATGAACCAATAGAACTGATGGAATGAACCAGTGGAACTGATGGAACAACCAGTAGAACTGATGGAACGAACCAGTGGAACTGATGGAACGATCCAGTGGAACTGATGGAACGAACCAGTGGAAATGATTTAACGAACCAGTGGAACCGATGGAACGAACCAGTGGAACTGATGGAACAAACCAGTGAAACAAGGTGCGAGGAGAAGATGCTGACTTTGGATAGTACGCCAGCACACTCTGGAAACTTGCTGATAGCATTACAAGGCAGTCCTTGTTCTGGAGTTCCCAGGGTGAAAGAAATACACGGAGAACCAAAAGCGCGAAGAAGGAGTCTACAAAGAGATATAAAAAGGATTTTTAAAAAGACGCAGAAAGACCTTGAATATAAACACGATAGGAATGCTTTCCAAGAAATAGTTGAAAAATTATGTTCCACAGGCAGCCGAAGAATAATGAATAACTGATTAATCATTAACTCTATTAGTACATTATCACCATCTTCTTATTTGTTACTTCTGTTTGGCTTCATAATGAGCAGTTGACTCCAATTAAGGCAGCCGATGACAGGTCACGTCATGAAATTTGGTCATTTCGTACGTGCAGAAATATTTTAAGCTCCTCCAACCCCCACGAACTTAATTCATAGTTATGTGAACTTGCTATGATTGATGCGGTTTTTTCATGCGTCCAGGCAGCTGATTAAATTCACCAACAAAGATGCGTCCGAAGGCCAGCAGGGAATGATGGACGGTGACACAAAGGCGTACTTCGATGAAGTGATCCGCGGTTCTGCCCTTTTCGGTCTTCTGCCGGACAAGGAAGAAGAATTTGACGACGATGAAAAGGAAAACGATGGAACTTTCTTTGGGTATTCAAGAGCACATTGCCAGTGTAGCTTTGCTGGGACAGCCGCTTTCACCTCTTGCACTGCTTAAGTGAGAACGACTGGTATCAAACACCGATGTTGCCTTGTGTATAATAAGCACAATTTGCCTTTGATGTTGCCTAATGGTGTATACGCTGTAGATATAGTTTATTATGGTGCCGCAGTAGTGGTTTAGCAGCACCATTTCCCCATTACTATCGCTAGGCAGTGGCGTCACTAGGGTTGGTGTCACTCAGTGTGGTAACTCATGGTGTCACCCCCATGGACCTCCTCCATACCAGACCATACAGAATCCTTAGTAATGTTATTTGTACTAATGTTGTTCGTAAATCGTAATTCCCGTATATCACTGAATGTAATGGCAATAGTAATGACATAAACAACTAGCAAAATTAAAATTACAATATCATACACACAGCCTAAATGTATTTACATTTACATAGTTTCATGTAGTTAAAGTGAAAATTCTGTAAGAAAACAATAGAATTCGAAGTAAAAACGTAGGTATGTTGATACAGTACGTGTAAGCTGGGCTTACGAAAAATGTTTTTGTGGTTATAACTAACTACAGGGATATTTTTATAAAAAATAATAAATTTCTGCTGAAGCACTGCACACAAATTTTAGAGACAGTCATTTTGGTGTCACCCCCTCTGATGGTGTCACCCGGTGTGGTCCGCACCCCCCGCTCCACCCTAGTGATGCCACTGTCGCTAGGCACATTTCATAGAGAGGCTATACGACACTGCTTCGTAGGTTTGATTTGTATGTGGTGTTGTATGTGATGTAGAGTCATTCATTTACTATTTCCATGAGGAGCATACGTCTTCAATAAATACACGCCAAGGCCCACCCTCCCCCGCCCCCCGTCCTGTGCCATCCGTTCGAGGCCTTAAATGTCTTCTTTTTTTATTTATTAATTTCATGTATTTTCCACTTCCTTTCTTCGTGTATGTGTGTTTTTATTTAAAGTTATATGTCTCTCAAAATCGCTCTCATATAACTATAATTCTACTTTATAAAAGTAGTGGTCGGTCTCTGATTGTGATGACGTTTTCTGCGGTAATCGTTCCTTCCCTCGAGGTTGGTAACATGTGAAGGCTGCGGCCGGAATTTCAAATAATTATCAGTTTTATTTCGCCTGTTCGCCAAAACATTAAGACCGGTCACATACATTCACAATTTGCTCTTTCGAGAGCGTAAATGACGAAACATCTGCTTAAAGCGAGTACAAATTCGAGTAAGAATTGAAAACTTATCCGAAGATTCACCAGTTTTTTTTTTTTTTGGGGGGGGGGAGGGGTTTTTTTGTTTATTTATTTTTAACATAGAACAAAGAAGAGAATCGGGCGGGATCTGCAGAATTGCTTCGAGTTAAGAGACATTCGACTTATGGTGGTTTTCAAACTTTGCGGATAGTCCGGTAGGTTATTTATTCTCTTAAAGCATTTCTGGTTTCTGGTTTTAAGGAATATCTTCACTGTACACAGACAACTCCATCAGGGCTGCGATCTCCTCCATTAGATCACGCAAGGACGATCTCAGCACATTGCACGAACTCCGTAGCACCGGCGAGAATCCCAATGTATATATATATACAGTACTTGTATATATATATAGGAATCACACATTCTATAAATATTTTTGTAGTGGTTAGGTTTCTAATTTTTAAATTTTATCAGGGTAGGACAGGGCCAACTGTTTACGATTACCAGCTGCCATGGGATTTTTAACGTGCACAACTTGCACATGGGACCTACTATTTTTTGCCTTTATCCGAGAAGGCTAGGTATCCGATCTGACTACCCAGGAGACCAGGGGGAGTATGACATCATTAGGACCACTAGTTTTGATAAACAATTTTCACAATTTATATTCCCTCTACTGGGTACAACACGGAAGTCGCAGTGGCTAAGAATTATGGCGTAAGCCTCGAATTCTAAAGTATTTAATATTCCGAACAGTTTATACAGTACTAGCGTATTTAGTTGTGTACAGTTTCAGCTGCCTCTGAGTATTCCAATATCATGAAACTTACGGAGTATGGAAATTTAATTTTTTTTCGTTTCTTCTTCTTCTTCTTCGTCTTCTTCTTCTTTGTCTTTTTCTTCCTCTTCTTCTTCTTCTTCTTCTTCTTCATTTATTACTTCTTCTTCTTCTTCTTCTTCTTCTACTTCTTCTACTTCTTCATCATCATCTTCTGCTTCTGCTTCTTCTGCTTCTTCTGCTTCTTCTTCAAGCACGATGTCTGGTAGAATAGACGATTATGTCTGTTGCATATGAGTTTTTACAACAGTTGTTGTTGTGCATCAAAGAGCGCTGAATTGAGTTTGGGGAATAGTGAAGATGTTTGAATAGTGCACTTAGGTACATTATTCATGAACGTAGTAAAAATTAATAAAAAAAATGATAATTGTGCTAACCAATCGAGGGGTTAGATTGGAAGATGACGTAGGAGTTTTGTGTGTTGTTATAATGAAGAAAGAGAAAAAAATAAACAAGACGTGGACAGCGTTGTTTGCTGGTGGTCTGAAAAACCTGTTGAGAGATTATGTTTATTCGTGCAACGAATAGGAATACACGACAGGAGAAGTACTGTTTTAAGTGTATAGGTTGATGCATACACCTTCATGGACGGGTAGGTTTATACACCGTAAAAATCGGAGTTCTTAATGACCTTGCATTGTCGCTGAAGTGTGTACTAACTTTGAGAAATTCATTCTAATGAAGTTTAAAGGAATTTGAAAAGGAGCTACGTGACAATGGCACGGATATATTCAATACATATATATAATGATTTACTAGGAAGAAAAAACGAATGCGTACTACCGTCAAGGGGTAGAGTATTATGTTACTAATGGACGGAACGACATAACCTAATGACGGCTCATCATTCACATTGATCATGAATTTCAATAAATGCTGTTGTTTTTTATAACGTACCAGCATTGGCTTTGCACCTCGTTACTTTTGAGCTGTTGGGGCCTACTTGTGATGTTACTAGTTCGTTTATCCCTTGTGAGGGGACACTGCCGAAATAATACAGGGACGATTCAGTGCTGTTTGCATACTCACGATAGACACATTCGCGGGACACGGTCCTCGTATACCCGTGATCGAACACTCATATAGACAAATCTGGGAAGAGTGATTTTATATAGATATCAAATTGCAGACAAACTTTTTTTAATTCACTGAAGCAAACTAACGGGCGGACACACCTTAACAATGTCTCTCTAAAACGTCCGGTCTCCCATTTCTGTTAATCAATTTTGTTGTCGCATCATTTGTTCTGAATAATGTAGCGTTCAGCACTTAGTAGATTTCTGATGACGTCATTAACTTTAGTGCACCTAGAGCAGTCTTTCTCAATCTTTTTACCCTGGAGAAACCCTTGAAATAATTGTCAGGTCTCAGGGAACCTTGCATACAAATTATTACATCTACAGCTCACGGTACCTTAGCGTGATCAGTACGTTGTAAATATAATAATCCAATAATAATTGTCAATGCTCTCTTGAGTACAAAATGATTTCTTCTGTGGATGTGGTAATTTTGGGCTAACGTATTAGCCTACTCTTTGTGTGTGGCTCCCTCCCCCGACACAGGATGTCAAGCATAATGCAAGTCAGTAGTGTAGATAGAAGAAACTTCTTTAATTTCCTTCTTGCTTTTTTATTTTTTTTTTTTAGCTTATCCAAGTAGGCCTAAGATGTTAATTAATTTTTGTCTAATCATGATCTCTCGCAGAATCCCTAGCGACCTGATGCGGAACCTTAAGGTTCCGGGAACCTCGGCTGAGAAACCCTGTAGTAGAGAATTGTGTAATATTGTATACACGTCATCACTGTGTTCCTTCAGCTGTCTTTTGTTTTCTATTTCACGAATCTGCTAGAAACGAATATGTTAGTGCTTAATTCTCAACATAAAGAGGCACTCATTTGTTAGTCAGCTCATTCATTCGTTCATTGAGTTAAATTATTAAGTATAGTCCTAGTTCATTGTTCATGTCTTCATTGTATATGTGCTGCGTTTTTTAATGCTTTGCTGAAGGCTTGGGGAGCTGATGATGATAATATGATGATACTATGATGATACTATGATGATAATATGATGATGATATGATGATGATATGATGATGATATGATGATGATATGATGATAATATGATGATAATATGATGATAATATGATGATTTACTGTGTGTATTCTCGTTGATAGGAATTAATAAATTCAATATATAATAATACTAGCTATGCCCCTTTGAATACTTCGCGCGTAGGGGGGACATTTCAAATAGATATTATGTGAATTCGGAGTTACAGATTATGTTAATTCTACCTGAGCTCTAGTTACGATTCATTAGCTGTAGATGTGTTTGTGTATTAGGTACTTCAGCACTTACTGTTCGATCTACCAAGTCAATAGTGGAGAACTTATCACCAGAGTCGGCCCTAATGATTTTTTCAAGGTGGTGCTGGGGGGGGGGGGGATTTAAAAGTCTAGGTACATTTCGGACTAGCCTTCTTAGACCACATCTGAAAAGAACAGCGTTTCCAAGTTTAAAGGTACTTTTGCTTCATTCCCAGGTTTACGGGTACTTTCGCATCCTTACCAGGTTTAAAGGTACTTTCGCATCATTCCCAGGTTTACAAGTACTTTCGTATCATTCCCAGGTTTACAGGTACTTTCGCATCATTCCCAGGTTTACATGTACTTTCACATCATTCCCAGGATTACAGTTAGTTTTGCATCATTCTCAGGTTTACAAGTACTTTCGCATCATTTCCAGGTTTATAAGCACTATCGCACCATTCCCAGGTTTATAGGAACTTTCGCATAATTCCCAGGTTTATATGTACTTTCGCATCATTCGCAGGTTTATACTTACTTTCGTATCATTCCCAGGTTTATAGGAACTTTCGTATCATTCCCAGGTTTATACTTACTTTCGCTTCATTCCCAGTTTTATAGGTGCTTTCCCATCATTCCCAGGTTTACGGGTACTTTCGCATCATTCCCAGGTTTACAGGTACTTTCGCATCATTCCCAGGTTTATAGATACATTCGCCTCATTCCCATGTTTATAGGTACTTTTGCATCATTCCCAAGTTTATAGGTACTTTCGCATAATTCTGAGGTTGGTACTTTCTCATCATTCCCAGGTTTATAGGTACTTTCGCACCATTCCCAGCTTTATAGGAACTTATGCATCATTTCTAGGTTTATAGGAACTTTCGCATCATTCCCAGGTTTATATGTACTTTGGCATCATTCCTAGGTTTGTACTTACTTTCGTATCATTCCCAGGTTTATAGGAACTTTCGCATCATTCCGAGGTTTATTGGTACTTTCGCATCATTCCCAGGTCAATAGGTACTTTCGCATCATTCCCAGGTTTATAGGTAACTTCGTATCATTCATATGTTTATAGGTACTTTTGCATTATTCCCGGGTTTATAAGAACATATGCATCATTCCCTGTGCTTTGTTCATTTCTCAGTGCTGCCTCTTCTGACTGTCTTGCAAGATCATCAGCGGAAAACGAGGTGCAAACAATATTACATTAGTAAGAGATAAGCAAGGAAATCTCATCACGACAGCAGAGGGACAGGAAACAAGATGGGCAGAGCACTTCAGAGAAACTCTGAACAAGGAACCACCAGAGACACAATTGAATGTTCCTGAGGCTGAAAACGATCTAGATGTAAATACAAACATTCCACGAAAAGAAGAAATCATCACAACAATCAAAGAGTTAAAGAACGGGAAAGCTCCTGGCCATGATAACTTAAATGCAGAGCTATTTAAGACAGACACTGAGCTAGCAGCAGAACTATTAGAACCACTATTTGCACAAGTCTGGAAAACGGGGACAACACCATCAGAGTGGAACAAAGGAATAATTGTCAAATTGCCCAAAAAGGGAGATCTTGCAGACTGCAATAATTGGAGAGGAATCACTCTTCTCTCAGTTCCAAGCAAAATACTAGGCAGGATAATTATACAGAGAATTTCAAAAGCAGTGGACCACAAACTGAGGAAAGAACAAGCAGGATTTAGAAAGAACAGAAGATGTGTAGATCACATATTCACTCTCAGGAACATTATAGAGCAGTGCTCAGAATGGCAAAGACAGCTGTACATAAATTTCGTTGATTTTGAAAAGGCTTTTGACAGCATACATAGGGACAGTTTATGGAAAATACTGAGGGCTTATGGAATTCCAAGCTGCATAGTGGCAATCATAAAAAGCCTCTATGCCAACTTTACGTGTAGTGTTGGACAGAGCAACCTAACCTTTGAGGTGAAGACAGGAGTACGACAGGGATGCCCCTTATCAACCACTCTATTTTTAACAGTCATAGATTGGGTGATGCGCCAGACAACAGGGGGCAGTCCCAGAGGAATAAGATGGACTACATTTTCTACATTGGAAGATCTGGAATATGCAGATGACATTGCACTACTAGCACATTCACATCAACACATCCAGGAAAAAACGGATAGACTTAATAAGTTTAGCCAGCAGGTGAACTTGAACATCAATTTAAAGAAATCAGAGGTCATGACGCTCAATGTGAGCAACCCTGAGCCCATATCAGTAAGGAATCAGCAACTGGTACAGACAGACACCTTCACATACCTAGGATGCATAGTAACACCAGACGGCGGGGCAGGCAAAGACATCAACATCAGAATGAATAAGGCAAGAACAGCCTTTTTTAGCCTAAACAACATCTGGAAGTCCTCTCAATACAGCACAAGCACACACACACACACAAAATTAAGATTATATCAGAGCTGTGTGCTTTTTGTGCTTCTCTATGGTGCGGAATGCTGGAGAATTACAGAGAAGAAAATGTCGAAATTGTCCTCTTTTAACACAACATGCCTAAGAAAAATTCTCCGAATCTTTTGGCCGAATACCATCACCAACCAAGGTCTGCTTACTCGGAGCAAGCAAGAGGACATGCACACCATCATAGCTGGCAGACGCTGGAGTTGGGTTGGTCATGTCCTCAGAAGAGACCCCGATGTCATCACAAGAACAGCTATGCTTTGGACCCCTGAAGGAAAACGAAAGAGAGGCCGACCAAAAACAACCTGACGGAGAACTGTGGAGGCTGAGATGCAAAGAATGAACCAGAGTTGGGGCACTGTACGAAGGTTGGCCACCGACCGAGCAAAGTGGAATCAATTTGTTGTTGCCCTACAAGACGCCACTAGGCGTGATGGCCACTGACTGCTTTGACGGTCGGCGGCTAAGGATCAAAGAAGAAGAAGATGCATCATTCCCAGGTTTACAGGTATTTTCGCATCATTCCCAGGTTTATAGGCACTTTCACATCATTCCCAGGTTTATAGGAACTTTCGCATCATTCCCAGGTTTATAGGAACCTTCGCATCATTCCCAGGTTTATAGGTATTTTTGCATCATTCCCAAGAAAAACGTGCAAGTTAGCTACTAACTTTAACTTTATTCGTGAATTGTATAAGATAGAAAGCCATATTTTCTTTGTAGTGTAGTTAACATTCAGTACAGTTTAATTTAGTTTGAATTGTCCACTGCTCGGTCGATGGAATTGCCGGGACTAGTTTGTCCAGTTTCACATAATTGTTGCGTCGATCTCTTGTCCTCTCCGGTCGTATTCAGTTACATTTGTTGTGATTACTGATTACATGCAATTTCCGTCGTCGGCACATTTCTTTCTTTGCTATCAAGCAGATATTAGTTTCTATTCAATTTTACACTCCCTTCCGTGATAATTCGCCATGTCTGCTTTAAACTTCTTGGCTTTGCTAAGATTAGGCACAGCTAGAACCCCAGATGGCCACGGTCAGTTTTCGCATAGTGACCAAGTGTTGTATTTACCCAAGGCGTGCCGGGCGATAAATTATATGCTTGCGCACAGATTACAGACAGGCACTTGATAGTCGGAATGCTGAAATAAGCTTCCGGCAGAATTATTACGAAGATATTACTCGAGATACAAGTAAGAAGTTATTTGTATTCATTGACAAGAATATTCGGAGGTTTCATGTCCGTATTTGGGAGACGTGACATTTACTATAACGTTCCTGTGATGAAAGTTTTTGAATAGACGCCATCAAACCAAGCACGATTGTAACTATTGGCCGGCACTCGAGATGTAAACATAACAACATTTCTGATTGGAGCCTGGTTTAATAGTAAACAACAACGTGCGTGAGACGAAGGTTGCAATATAACCTGACACTTTAGTCGGTTGAAAGCACTGTGAAATTCAACACGTCAAGAGACAAATAGACCTGCCAGAGTTAAGAATAGAATCATAATTTCATTTATCGGACCAGACTTTGATTGAGCATCTTGAGGAATTAAAGCCCAGGAAAACTCTACCATTATTAGCAAGGAAAACCGGAATCTGAGGAATCTGAAACACGTAGTCAAAGTGGGAACTTACTGTAAAGTAAAACACCCTAGAACACGCGTGAGAGGCATCTTCAACAAGTTGCCTTAAATATTTCTCTGAGCCAGAAGTCAGTCTGTGATCCCAAAAACATTTTGGGGTAAGTTGTACATTTATAATGCTATATTTTGCATTATTACGTGAAATAATATGTATACTTTGACATGTGAATATTAATATGTGAAAATTACTAGTGGATGTCCAAGTCATACGAGGCTGGCAACCTCAGCATATAGAATGATGATTTCATGAACCACCACTGCAAGGGCTGGTGACTGCTTTATGCGAGTTTCTTATAGAGAACTAAAAGCAGAGGTAGTCCCAAGTTCCATATGGAGCAGGAAGTGAATGATGAAAGAAATGATGTACATACTTATTATATTATTAACATTTTCAACCAGTGTAGATGTAAATGAAAACATATTCAATCTATATTATTAACCTTTTCAACCAATGTAAAGTTAAACATAAATCTATTCAATTTAAATGTAAAGAAAGTTTTCGCTCAATGGGATTAATATTAATTCTCAGCGAGGGTAAAGTTCTGAGATAGATGGGATGATGGAATGGGAAGATGGTGACACATAAGTGTGTGTCAGGAAAACGCAATACTCAAGAGGGTATTTGTTCTCTTCTTTTGTGACACTAGTCGGTGGTACCAATTGAGAGTACTATCTCTGGAACAAGTGAGGGTATAAGTGGCCTGAAGTCGATGCTAGACACCATCATCAGACGGATCTTATAGACGCGGGACCATCTTGGTAGTTTCTCCCTGACCCTTCTTGGAAAGTGCTACAACTTTCAAACTTGACCAGTGACGATTGAACCAGTCATCTATCTGCAAAGAATCAAACATCAGTGGGAGCAGAAACCATCAAACTATTGGCAGTTAAGTAAAACTTAAAAGCTGCCAAGTGAACTGTCCACTTTTCGAAAACCATAACATCACACTGTGATAAGTACTTGTTTTAAAGAATTATTCAATTTTAAACTGTTAACCATAATTGATTATTAAATTTGTTATTTGTTTATATACAAATTTAACGTTGATTTAATCATTTTGAATGTACTGCACCCGTATGTCTCAGTCAGTTTCTTAAATACTAATTAAGATTTCGCTGAATTAAATCAGCTGAGGGCTTGTACGAGCTAAAATTAAACTGCATAATCCTTCACAAAAGTTGACGGCAGATACTAAAGTTAACATTGCTGGGACTCATTCAGCATTGTTCTTGCTTTCTGAATATCTTGTGAACACTTCCTCGAGGTAGAAGCATCATTATCCTTCTATCTACAACTCTGCCAAGAGTAATCTTGTGCGAAGGTAGACACCTTGGAAGACCCACATTAGATATTCGAGATTTTGGCCACTGTTGGACCACTACTGCAGAGCAAAGGGGAAGAAACCCGTGACATCCAGCAAGATAAAAGTTCCTTGTAGCCTGTACGTATTCACAATACTCTGAAACTGAAAACATTGATTTTGTCACGGTAAATCTTTAGAGAGGTCAGTGTTTCTAAAATAGATCGCTACTGTTCCTGGGCTGCTTACCTCTGGTCTACACAGATGCTACACCTGCTCCTAGTACACCAAGCACCGTTAAGTTTGAAAGCAGCTCACTCAATTTAATCTAAATCATTCGTGCTATCAAATCAGATATATCAGCTGCCGCTTGGCCAGTTGTTGTTTAACTAGGGCTGCTGAGCTTCTCGCTCCTTAGCAGCCAATACAAAGTTGAAGACTCCTTGGTAGTTTCATTTACCCGAGCCATCCACTCCTTGTTCCAAGTTAAGGACTACCAACAAACACAGCTAAAATGACAGGAACAGAAATACTTCATTTTTGACAAACAATAACCTGTATTTTTTTGTCGCTACCTTCATGGTAGATACGTAAGGATGGCTTTCAACGTGAAATTACTACTGTCTTATTTGATATTTACTTCTGCACGCGCTGGCAGACATTGCGCATAGATCTATTCTCAGCGTCACTTATGTTTTGACCTACATTAATATCTTCATATTCCAGAAAACACATCCTATATCTGGCACGCTTCGACTAATCATTTTGCCCAAGTCTGTCCCAGTGTGACGCAAGGAACTCTCTGTTGTCGTAGAAACTGATTGCTATCGACGTGGCACTCTACTTAAATAACAATACGACGTGAATAGAATATATGCTATATTCCATTATGTTAAGAAAGGGGCCCTATATTTAAAAAAAAAAACAATGAAACAACACAAACATATTTGAACACATACATTTTTAATTTGCATAGTAATTATCATTATCAATTAATTCGTGCTTGTAATCCTATAAACTTGCCACTCATGTTGCTGGCGTTGTCATAACTTTGACCACGGCAGTCTTTAATATCAATGTCATTTGCCTTTAAAAAATTAAGTAGACTTTTAGTAAGCTGTTCAGCACTATGACCTTCCATATCCAAAAATGTCACAAATCTTTCAACTGGTCCAGATGGCAAAACATAGCGCAGAGTCAAAGTCAGCTGGTCCATATTAGATATATCTGGAGTAGAATCCAATGAAACGGAATAATACTTGTATTTCTTCACTTCACAGAGAATGTGATCCAGTATGCTGGATCCAATCAGATTGATGAATTCCTCACACGTTGTTTTAGATAGATATGATGTGTGTCCAAATCCTTTGTTTGCATGAGTACTTATATGCTCTGCCAGAAAAGGGTCAAACTTGGCCAGTAATTCTAACAACCCTAAGTAATTCCCATTATAAGGGTACTCAACAATTTCATCACTGCCACGAAATGAAAGGCCTCGTTCTGCTAAAAACTTCACAACTTCAATTATTCGCTCTAGAAGTTTGTGCCAATACTTTTCTTGAATGTCCATTTGTTTCACAAGATGGGAATCGACACGTTCACCTTTGTTTTTACGCATCAACAGTGAAATTAAAGCTTGTCTATGTGAGGAGCTTTCTTCATGTCGACGCAATAGATTGCTTGCATTTTTCCAGTCATTAAACCCTTCCACAGTAAACTTTGATGAACATTCTGAACTCATAAGCTTGCATGGGAAACAGAATAGGCGCCCTTTACTTTCTGAATAGCATAACCCTTTTCTTGCATGTTGCTTGTTTGTAAGTTTATGAATATGTGTAAAATAGACTTCTGACAGTATCGAGTTTTCTTTTCAGTCTCATACAATCGCACGGATGAAGAGAAGGCACTATCAATATGTTGACATTTTTCACTTCCCTTGGATATGCAATATTCACGCTCACAGTCATCTATATTGTTCGGCCAGTCACCAATATCATTAGAGTACTTCTTCGTTTCACTTATTCTTTCACATTCAGACTCAGTGTATACTGGGTTTTGCTGTATGTTTTCTGCTGCACAGCCTGCACTAGTACTAGTTGTTCCTGTACTTCCAGCTTCAGCGGTTAGAGTACCACCACCATGAACATCAAAATATTCTGTCAGCTTACGTGTTTTTTGATATCACAAGTTGATCTCTTCTTTCTTTTTCTTCCTTCGCTTTACGTTTTTCACTTCCAGAAGCATAATTACGTCCAATATCTCTGTGTCTACTGCTCATTTTTTGAGTTTTCTAACCTTACAAATCAAGAAATTTTAATCAAGATCGAAAGAGAGTGCGAGCACGTATACCTCAATTAAAACAGGAAGTTTCCGTTTCCTAAATTCTAGTTTTTATTGTTAATGCAAATTCATTTCACAAAGAACGAAACAAAATTAGAGGGGCAGTCGCCTAGAGCCAAAAAAGTGGCTTCCGTCCAAACGTGACCAAATTTTCAACGCCACTTAAATGGCTTCCGTCCGCAAACAGTTAAGATTAAAATAATGAAGAGTCACACTAAGTCACCCTCTTATGCTCTTTCTCTCACAATTTCGTGACACCAAATGAAAAGGCGCTAAAGATGGCATAAATCACAAGATCATTGGTTTAACGCTCGTATTTTTTTTTTCTTCTCTCTAACCAGCGGCACTCGAGCTTTCCAGCTCTTTTGGCCCAATGACATGTCATTGCGAGGCTGGGGGGTCAGTGGACTTTCCTTCCAACCCGGTCAGGAGCTTCGCTCCTTCCCATGAACGCTCGTATTAGAAGATGACCAAAAAATTATGTACATATTTATTGGCGCGGGGCCCCTAAAAGCGCGGGGCCCATAGCATATGCTACTTGTGCTACTACGTTAATCCGGCTCTGGTTCTTGTGCTGAATAGAAGTGCTGAAATAGTATGACACTAATGTGGAACTGGTGGAATGAACCAGACAAAAGCCGGTGTTGTAGGCAGGACGGACTTAACGTAGGGAACACTGTACAGTGCCTCCTACATGACGGTACAGGACACTGTACAGTGAACCTTACCTGCTAGGTAGGAAGCACTGAACTTGGGTAGGAATGACTAAACATTTTAAAGGTAAAAACAAAAATCGGAAACCCATATATAAAAATAATTAATGCTGTATGGTTCGTATTGAGAAATGGATGTGCCAGTAAAACGAAGGCAATAATACATTATAATTGCATCTTTTTTTCTACTTGACAGCGTATAAATAAAGAGTATTAATAAAGTAAAACTGGATAGATGACATTCCTTCGAAACATAGATCTGACCAACGAAAATCAGTATACGTCTAATCTGTTAAAAATATGTATATTGCCTATTTAGTAACTACTTTTACCAAAAGAGCATTAAAAACTACTTTTTACCTTAATATAAAAAGTCAAATAATTTATAACGTCATCTGCAGGCATGTCATATTTTTTCTGCGGGCTGCATCATATATTTTTGTCCGTGATAAGTTTAATTTTAATCGAGTTCAAGTTGTTGTAGATAAGTAGCTGTTTCGAATTACGATACTACAGCACATTAAAAAAAAAACACAAATCTTTATGAAAGCGTTTCAAAGAGCCATATTTCGTTTAATTTGACAATTTTCACATCTGATTTTCAGTGATCTTCATGTTTATTTTTTCATGAATTTCACTTATAAAAATTAGTTCAGTTTACTTAATGCTAATATACAATACAATGCAAAACTATATTAATTTGTAAAATAAATAAATAATAGCTTTGTTAACATTTCAAAATAGATATATTTCTCACTTTATTAGACGTCCATGACTGTTACATGTGCAAGTAAAACCAAGGCAATAATACATGATAAATGCGTTTTTTCTACTTGGTAAGGCATCTGCTGGGTATAAATAAAGAGTATTAATAAAGTTTTATTGCGAATCTTATCTTAACTTGCCTGCTGGTGTGAGGCATTTATGAGTGTTAACGTGAAGCATTCACGGTAAAGGGCTGTTATGATGCAACAACTCCTAGCGAAGAAGTCTACAATCCTTTCTATTATCACGTATAACCTAATTAACATGCAGAGTATGGCAAAATCCCACAGAGGGCTGTTACGTTTAACCGCGGCTTTGTAGGGAAGTTCAAAGAAAGAAATTAGCATTGAATGACATGAGAACTATTGAACTCTAAAAGAAAGTTGAATGTAAAATTTAAAGTAATTGCCTTTAACTCCTAAAACAGTTTTCCATAATGAATTATACATAATGATAAGTACAACTTGTTTTTTCCTTTTAAAAATTGTTCTGCACTCATTACTGTATAAATTGCATGCATGTTTAAAAATCACTGACCAATTCAATTAAGTGCATGTCATAGCGCTTTCAGTTCTTCACATTTTCATGTATAACATTGTATGTTATAATTATAAATAAATTACTTAATGTAAAGCCAGTAACGGTAGTCATGTCTCAAATTAGCTCGTAAAAATATGGTTTGTGAACGCGAATACTAAGATTTAACTTCAACCACTCATGACATTTCGTCTCAGTATGATGCCTATTAATAATTAAATGTACCTTATTTCATGTCTTTTCCTTAACGGAGACAGTCTGTTTGTAAAATATTGTGATATAACAACGAAGATCTTTCGTACATTTTTTTTAGTTTAAAAATTATAATTAATAAAAATTCAGGGTATAATTATATGCAATATTATTTATTTATATATTTATTGAGCATCCGATTGGCAGAGTGGTTAGAGTGCGGGTCTCTCGTGGCAAAGGTGCCGGGTTCAATTCACGGTATCGACACGCTCCAGTCTACCCAGCTGTAATTAGGTACTGGACTTTGCTCGTGAGTTAGGGAAGGAAAACACAGCGAGGAAGGGAACTGATCACCTCACCTCTCGACGCTGGACCTAGTATAGTGAAGTCTCTAACACTTCACTTCACTACTGCAGTATCTGCTATGGGACTACCTTTACCTTATATTCATTATTCACTGCCCACATTATGATCCAACTACACACACCATACCGCACTACACGCACCAATACCGATACCTGTTTGGAATGAACACTGAAATAATAATTTCCCATTATATATTTTTTAGACGAAATAAGAAAAATTTCAAAAAATGTGTTTACACACTTTAAATGAATACCATATGAAGCAAACATAAAAACATCTTTACTCTTTATCTTTCTAGTATTTTGCCCTATACAGGAAGGAACGATGGAAATATCTGCTCAATGGATTATATTAACTACAACTGAGTGCGATATACATATTTATTTATTTTCAGGCACGAATTACTGTTCAGTGCTTCGTACCTGAGTTAAGTATCTGTTACCTAGGCAAGAATCACTTGTCCAGTGTTCCATAACTGATGGTAGCATGCACTGTATAGTGCGTGTTGCCGATTCAGTGCTTCCTGCCTCCTACACCGGTCGAACAAGATGTGGCGAGAAGATGCTGGCTTTGGTTATGACACACGCTGAGGCAAAACGCTTATAGGATTACAAGGCAGTCATTTTTCTACAATCCCCAAGAAAAGAGATACATTCATCATCATTTTCCTCTGTGTTTCCTGCAAGCATGTAACCACCACTACAGCTGGTCTCCATTAAGAAATTCTGCAGCAAGTAGTCACATGCAGTGGTGGTTGTCACGGATTGCCTCCCCTGCTTTGCAGTAGTGGACCAACAGTGGCCAAAACTCAAGAGTATCTAAATGGGTGGTCAAAGGTGTCTACCTTCGCACAAGATTACTCTTGGCAGAGATGTAGATAGAAGAGTAATGACACTTCTACCTTAAGGGAGGATCCACAAGATAATTTAGAAGTCAAGAAAAATGCTACTTAGCGTTGAACATTTGTTAACTTATATATGTCCGTCGCCTTTTGTGAAGGATTAAAGCAATAGTTTTTAGTCCGTTCAAGCCCCCAACTGAGTTAATTCAACGAATTTCCTCTTATAATCGTATAACTCTGTTTAGAGGTACGTATATGTCTATATATTTAAAGATATATTAAATAGTAATGCTCATACGTTTGCTTTCATACATGTAATAACTGAATCAACTATTTTTAGTTTTAAAACAACAAGTAACCAATTTAATAATCAATTAGTTTTAACAGTTTAAGATAAAGGAAATGCTGATGAATGTTATATTGGAATCAAATTTTCTCTATACGGAGATTTAGGGTGAGGATAAAGTTCAGAAAATTATGTCTGGTTGCTGGTGCCTTTTTATAAGCACTTAACTGATATAAGGGGGTCCTGCAGCTGTTGTTCTCGTCACTTCTTGGTGATGAGGGCACTTCTTCAAAAACTTGTCCGATTTAGGCGGTTGGTGTAGATTCCCTGCTTTTCACTCACAACTAGCTTCGTTCCACGAACTTTTAAGACAACATAGAAAAACAAATGCCTCTGCTAAGTACATTTGTGGGCTGCCAATTAACAGGTGCATTCTCGCTGTCCACCCTCCAATGTTAATCTCTCAGAAGAATGAAATTCCCGAGTACACAGTGTAGCTCAGGGAAGATGATTAAAAATCACCAATATTCTTCCGGGTATTAAACTGAGAAAATGTTTCTGGACGGCGCGAATAATTAGTTGCCTGAATTACAATTAACAAAGTGCATATATCTCACAAAATATTTTACACTTTAGGCACATGTGGTGTAATCATCAGTCAACACTGCTCCATTCGGAGTCTGGTGTTACCTCTGCTGTCGGTTTTCCGCACTAGCCAGAAGAAATCACCAGCGTTTGCTGTAGTGGTTCATGAATATACTATTTTCATATGTTGAGGTTGCCAGCCTCATATATAACCACTTAGCCAGAAGACATGTTAATTCACATTTGTAAAATAAAGTTTTGCACTTACCCCAATTGGGTTATACACAATCTCCTCGCACAGTTTAGAATGGACACGAGCAATTTAGGTTACTTGCTCTCGAATCACTTGGTCTGGAAATTTTGAATCCCTTTTATGACAGGTGAATCTGCGAAACACTTGGTCTGGGAAAATTGCTCTTATGACGGGTGATCCATTCCTTAGGTATCCAGTCCTAATATTTAAAGTCCTGGTCCCTTAAAGTTTTAGCCTCTGTATTTATAAAAGCGGACTAACTTTTTAAGGTTTTAAGTTTCCCAAATACTTCGGTCTGTCACTTATAAGTATGGAATTCTAGGTCCAATGTTTCACTGGCTTTTGGGAGTTGTTCGCTTGACGCTGAGTTCCGTGTCTCTGATTTCGCTAGATTACATCTCTCATTCTCAGTTCAAAACACAGATGGTACTTTCGCCGAAATTCCCAATGAAATTCAAAGTTTATTCCGGCTCTCACTTCAATCCAATCGTAAGCTCTTTTGCACTATGTGGGTATGGGTGTTTAAATTCATAATCTCCGCCGCGTGTTTAAAATATTACATTTAATATTCCAACGCGTGACCTCTTTCAAATCATACGGTAATATTTTCGCCAACTCACAACAAATCTGGGAAGCTATTTGATGTCCAGATGCTACCTTCAAATATTGACTCGCCAGACAGATTACCTGCGACAATCACACACAGGGATGGTCCCGTGAAACGATTATCTCATTATCGTCTGTGATCGTGCGCTCTCCAGATAGTCAAACAAAAGAAACGCCGGCCGCTCAGACAAACAATATGGTTTCCCCAGACATACAGACCGCAACCCAGGTGTTAATTGCCTGATTGTCGCTGGCCCCGGAAATGAGTTATGTCAAAGTTGCTATCTCTCTTCACGTTTGCCGTCTGTATCAAAAGGTGGCGAGCCGGCTTTTCGTGAATTGTATGGACATGAGGTAAAGCATTCATATGGGCGTAAGATGGCAGGGAAAGCAAACCCGTAACAATGTCGTGCTGAAATCGAATGTGTCGGGCCGAAAGGCGCAGATATCGCAGCTCAGCTGTAAACAACGACACAACGTAAGCCTACATATCGCTTAGAAAAGGCCAGCATGTAATAATGAGATATGGTCGAGCGAACGCAAACAACAACAACACATTTCACAATGTGAGCAGATGACTTTTTATGTTAAGGTAAAAAATAATTGTTAATACTCTTTTGGTAATAGTAGTTACTAATTAAGCAATATACATATGTTTAACAGATTTTTAACTGACGCATACTGATTTCGTTAGTTAGATCTATATGTCGAAGGAATGTCATCTATCCAGTTTTACTTTATTAATGTTCTTTATTTATACACAGTCAAGTAGAGAAATAAACGCAATTATCATGTATTATGGCTTTGGTTTTACTGGTACATCCATTTCTCAATACATACAATACAGCCGTGGTTCCCAAACTGTGCGCCCCGGTGCCCTGGTGCACCGTGGCTGATTTACAGGGGCGCCGCGAAATATTCCAATATTTTTACTGAAATTACACTTAACCCACGTGGTTTTAGAATCGGACCATCGATGTGTTGATGCGATGATAGGAAGGACATCTAACGGACACTGTACAAACCACAAACTGTTTCTCTTTTCAATAGTAATACTAGATGGCGCTCGATGTCAAAATTTAAACTCTGGATTGTTCTAGTCACTGCAGTGCAGAAGGCAGTTGTTTCTCAGCCCGCTGCGCAAACAGACGTGAGTGTCGCTCAGTGTATCAATGTGAATATAGTGATTGGATTGTTCTAGTTATTTATCGAACTTTCTCGGTACTTAGTGTTCGTATATAAATAGCTGTCTCTGCGGCCTTGATTTATTGAAGATCGAACCAACTGAATTGTGTTGTGATCAAGTAAACTTTTAAAAGTTGTTGTTCTTATATTCCTAAAAATGGACAAGTTTTTATTGAACATTAATAAGCATTGTAGGAGTGAAAATAAAGAGGACGCACCACAAACTAGTGGCAGGTGTGTGAAGAATCGGAAATGTCGTAAATGCGACGACAGTTATTTGGATTGTGGCTTTACATCGACAGATGTCAACGATGAAGAGAGACCGCAGTGTGTACTGTGTATGAAAGTTTTGATACCAGAGTGCATGCTTCCAAGTAAGCTAAAACGCCATTTAGAAACCAATCATGGAAACATGCTTGGTAAACCTCGCGACTATTTTACCAGAAAGTTAAAAGAATTAAAACAACAAAAAGCTACTTTTTCTCAGCAAGTGTCAATACCAAGCAATGCTTTGCTAGCATCATACAAGGTTGCGTATAGAGTCGCGAAGTGTAAAAAGCCCCATACCATCGCAGAACAACTAATTCTACCGGCTGCTGTAGATTTGGTGAACATCGGTGAGTCTGCGGGGAAACTGCTTTCAAAGGTGCCTTTGTCTAACAATACTACCGGTCGCAGAATCCAGCACATGGTGGAGGATCTCAATGATCAATTAATTAAATAAATAAAAGGGAAGAACTCGAAAAGCAGCGGCTGGGAGACTTTATCAGGCCATAAATCGAGGATTCCTCAGCAAGAAAGAGGTTGGTAAGAAAACGAAGATGGCTGTATACCGCTCCACCTATGTCCCAGTCTTGACATATGGATGCGAGTCATGGGCAATGACTACAACCCACAAAAGCCAGATCCAAACCTCAGAAATGAGGTATCTGAGGAAGGTGGTTGAAGTAACAAGAAGAGACATGGTCCGCAACCAGACGATACGTCAAGGCCTAAAATCCCACCCGCTGCAGACCCAAATAGAACAGTCCCAACTAAGATGGTTTGGCCATGTCTGCAGAATGGGAGAAGATCGGCTACCACGACAAGCATGGGAAACAAAGAGCCAGGGATCCAGACCTCCAGGACGACTCAGAGTCCGCTGGGAGGACAACATTAGACAATCTTTGAAGGACCGAGGACTAGAATGGAACTAGCCCAGGAAAAAGACAGCTGATAGAATAGTCTGGCGCTCTCTCTTCCAAACCTCTACACCTCACGGTAGAAGAGGAACGACTAAGTAAGTAAGTAAGTAATAAAAGGGAAGAAATGTGGGTTGCAGCTGGATGAGGCCACGGACAATAATAAGGATGCACATTTGATTTGCTATGTACGGTTCATAGTTGGTAATGACATTATGGAAGACCTTCTCTTTTGTAAAAGTATCCCTGCAAGTACAAAGGCTCAAGACCAGATCCTGGACCCATTTATGGTTGAAAATAATGTGGAGTGGACAAAGTGCGTTGGTGTCTGTACTGATGGTGGTCGTGCGATGTCCGGCCGTTATGGAGGATTGCAGGCGCTTATTCGAAGCAAAGTTCCGGATTCACTGTGGACCCATTGCATCATTCACAGAGAAGCACTCGGATCAAAGTATCTGAGTCCTCCGCTTAATCTGGTCTTACAGTGTGTGGTGAATGTGGTAAACTTTATAAAAACTCGGCCAGTGAAAGCAAGGTTTTTCAAAAAATTGTGTGAGGATATGGGAGCCGAATACACGTCTGTCATGAAATATTCTAATCCACATAATACACAGCGTAACTACAAGACAGATAAAGCAGGGGAGAGAGAGGGGCGAATATAGGCAGGAAGCATGCAATACTAAACACGCGTCGCGCGATACACAATTGCTGCCATCACGCGTGTAAGGCCACATGCACTAACTTTTTTTCAATCGACAGTGATAAAATACATTACCCATCCCAGAGTTAGGTTTTAAAATCCTGAAAAACGCTTATTAGAAAAGATAACATTAGATGGGTTTACGTTTGAAAACATTACAGTACCCAGACAGCACATCTTCGAAACAGGAGGTAGAAGAAATTGCATATTTTGAACGCAGCCACTTAGCTCTTTTAAATTTGTATATTTGGGTTCCTTAGGACTTGCTGACACAGAATATGTAAAACGTTACGCAAATAGTCTAGGAATTACCAAATTATAACCAAAATAAAATAGTGGGGATGCCTGACAGCATGAAATCATTTCTGCTCATAAAATTTTTTTATAACGTGTTTGAAAAAACCTTACGTTACGGAAATAGCCTACCATGTTAACTCCTAATTGATTGGAGCGCCACAAATGTAAGACTAAACACGATTGGTCAGGCTATAAATACTATCTTGTGTTGTCAGGGGAAACGTGAAAAAGGAGTACTTTTTTGAAAAGATGTGTGGACATGGTTTCATTGGGTAGAGCTGCGAATATACTCGATTCAGAGCGTCTGTTCATTGCCACATCTTGTAATAATCCTACTAAGAAGCAGTGCGTTGAGCACCAGTGTATATTTTATATAAAATAAAGCCTGGGACCACCCGTGTGTTACCGGGGCCCGAAAGGGGAGCAAAGAATAGTAACACTGTCCCCTGCCAAGCATGTCGTAGAAGGCGACTAAGGAGGGTTGGGCATGGGGCCGGTTACCCCATCCTGTAAAAAAAATTTAAACCACAAAAAACTTCAACAAATATGGACAAGTCAAATAAAGAAAATAAAACACAGCCATCCAAGACAGGGGAAGGTCCTCTCGCGGGGAGGCGTATGATGCAACACAGAGAAAGCCGAAAGGAGTCTGTGTTGCTGACTAACCTTCTTTCTTCTAGGAGAACTTCCAGATTTGGCACCTGGAATGTTCGGACATTGAACGAACAAGGGAAAGTGGCACAAGTAGCAGCAGAAATGAGGGAATACAAAATCGAGGTTCTGGGAATGTGTGAAACAAAGTGGAAGGGGGTAGACAGGAAGAAACTCATCACAGGTGAATTGGTGCTGTCCTCAGGACACGAAGACGAAAGTTCACACCACAGTGAAGGGGTAGCTCTTATGTTATCTAAAGAAGCACAGAAAGCACTCATTGAATGGGAAGCTGTGGGACCCAGAATAATAACAGCTATTTTCAAAACAGCTAAAAAGAAAATTCATGTCAATGTCATCCAATGTTATGCACCAACTAATGACAAAGAAGAGTCTGTGAAAGAAGCATTTTATACTAAACTACAGGAAATTATGGATAAAGTAAAAAGAAGAGACATCACAATTTTGATGGGTGACATGAATGCAAAGATAGGTACAGTCAATACTGGATTTGAAGAAGTCATGGGAAAACATGGGCTAGGAGTAATGAATGAAAATGGAGAACTATTCGCAAACTTCTGTGCTTCAAATCAACTGGCTATAGGAGGAAGCATGTTTCCACATAAGAGAATACACAAGGCAACATGGATATCACCAGACCATAGAACAGAAAATCAGATCGATCATATATGCATAAAGAAGAAGTTTAGATCATCATTGCAGGATGTAAAAGGTATATAGAGGAGCAGATGTGGCATCAGATCACCATCTTCTGATAGCCAAAGTAAAAATGAAACTCAAGAGATATGCAACAATGCAAAATTATAGACAACAGTTTAATGTAGGACAGCTAAGAAATCAAGAAACAAGAGACAAATTTGCGGTCACAGTATCCAACAAATTCCAAGTGCTCCAACAGTTGGAAGATGTAGAGAATACAGAAGACTATTGGCAGCAGGTCAAAACGGTATGGAAGGAGACATGTGAAGAAATACTGGGGAAAAGGGAAAGACAACAAAAAGCATGGATAACAACAGAAACCATCAATAAGATAAAAGATAGAAAAAACAAGAAAGCAGAGTTAAACACAAGCAAAACCAGAAGTTCCAAAGCCAAGGCTCAAGAAGTGTACACAGAAGCAAACAAAGAAGTAAAAAGAAGTATCAAAAGAGACAAGAGGAAGTATATTGAGGAGTTGGCAAGAGAGGCAGAAGATGCTGCAGCCAAAGGAAATATGAGAGAACTGTATAGCAGCACAAAGAAGCTAACAGGGAAATACAAGCAAACAAGTTGCCTCATAAAAGATAAGAATGGGAAACTGCTCAGCAATATACAAGAGCAAATGAAGAGGTGGACAGAATATTTTGGGGACCTTCTCAATAGACCAGCTCCACAAAACCCGCCGGACATCCAGCCAGCAGAAGAAGAGCTACAAATTAACGGTGAAAGACCAACGAAGGAAGAAATAAAGAAAGCCATAAAGCTTCTAAGAGATGGAAAAGCGTCTGGACCTGATGGCATTCCAGCAGAGGCCATCAAAGCAGATATCGACACGGCTACAGAGATGTGTCGTAGATTTTCGATAGGAGAATTAAGACTAGGTTTGGTCCCTTCTGAATAGGTTTGAATAGGTGATAGACTCAGTGAGAGTTAGTGAAAGTTGATAGAATTTCCACACACGTGAGATGATAGGTTTTGATATAGTGGCTGTCTCTGAAAGCGAAAAGAATTCTTCTCTCTCTCACCTATCTTCTACAACAGTTGTTACAGCGTCAGACAGACTACACCAATATACATATTACGTATATTTCTATCACTCACAGGCACGCACATACACGTGACGACAGGTAAACACACAGACGTGGGAAAACTATAACAATGATATATATATTATCTAGAACGAGCTGACCAAACACGATTTTTAAGTTCAAGAGCGATTTTAATATCAGGAAAAATCGGCTCACAACATCAAAGAAAGTACATCAAGGAAAATACATATACACATAGTCATAAAAAAATCAAGGAAATGTTGCAAGGATGATAGCCCCGTTATAGTGTTAACTCTAGGTTTAGCCCGGCCCCGTTAAGAGAACAGATGATGGCGCCCGAGTCACAGATACATAGAGTTTGATTCTAAGAGTTATCTTTGTTTTATCTCGTAATTATATGCACAGAGTTTGAAAAAAAATCTGATTTAACCTAAGACAAAACACAAGAACTCTAGCCTTAGCAACAAATTATGCAGATTGAAAAAAAATTAGGACAGCAACAGGGTGTCAAAGATAAAATAGTGAAAAATATCACTCAAACCAGCGTACACTCATTCATTCCGCCATGGCTTCTCACACTTGTACTCCCTCATAAATTAAGAACACGTGCGTATTCCGTCACCATTCATGAGGCTGGATTCTAGAGTTTATACGTTAGTTTAGAAAAATACACTCGACTGAGTATTAGCAGTTAAATTAAATTTATAAATAGCTACAATTGCCGTTATAAGCTAGAAATTTTAATTTTATTCTGCTTTCCACTGAATGCTTCCCTAGAAAATATAATAGCCTACCACTTTATTTCTCTTCTGCGCTAAAGAAATAGATTAAAATGAATTAAGCGATTTAACACTTTAACACTCACAAAATCTATATATCTATCATATTAATTACCTCAACCACAGAATTACAGGTAGTCGCACAACTTAAGAATAAAAATGCTGAAAATATTTCTGGAAGTCTAGAAGTTCGACAAATTGCCGAAACAAACTGAGATCTTCGCTAACAGCTATTCTGTTTTCGAGCGACCTATCTACTGTGGAGTCTATGAGCGAGAATGAAATTAAAGTTTCAAACTTGGCCAATATCTTAAAAATCAGACAAAGGGCCCAAACTTATTTCGCCAAGCGAAATTATCTCCCCTACTCCCAACATTTACGTCCGCTTAACGCGTGTCGTAACTGTCACCTACTGACCACGATGTACGCGTGTCAGTTTCAAATCCCAGACAGCCTGACTCCATTGCAGGCAGTTTTCACACTACAGCTGACCATGGCCCAAGTGAGCGCCATGTCAGTTTGGGATTTTCCAGACAAATGTCTGGATACTGACCGGTGCAGATGTAAAGTATCACACCTCACCGGGACTTATGCCGAGAAGAAGCTCGCGCGCTCGGTGAGAATGTAGACGATTTGCTACGTCCTATGTTCAGCGAACCGACTTATCACGCCTTCTGACGCCCTGCAGCCCTGACATCTACGTAATATCGTCCTAGCGCGATTCTCAGTTTTGAGAAAGAAACAGGTAAAGTTTGCGAATTATATGAAAATAATATTCGCAAAACGAATGGATGAAAAATATACAGGAAAAATGAAATACAGAGATAATAAAAGAGAGAATTTGGGTGAACGAATAGGAAGAAAATGTAGGAAATTAAATGAATATAAACCCTACGTGACAAGATGTTATATAAATTACTTGGTAAAGTCTGGGAAAAAGAAGAGATACCAGCAGAATGGAAGGAAGGATATCTGGTTAAGTTGCCTAAGAAGGGAAATCTACAAGAGTGCACAAATTATAGAGGAATAATGTTACTATCAGTGCCAGGAAAGGTATTGAACAGGATTATCCTTGAGAGATTAAAGGAGTCCATAGACAAGAAATTGAGAGATGAACAAGCAGGTTTTCGACAAAACAGATCATGTACAGACCAGATAGCCACTTTGAGAATAATAGTTGAACAAAGTCTGGAATGGAATTCACCACTATACATCGGATTTGTGGATTACGAAAAAGCATTTGACAGTGTGGACAGAGAATCACTTTGGAAATTGATGAGGCATTATGGAGTTCCCCTGAAAATCATTAATTTAATAAAGAAAACCTATGAAGACATGACGTGCAGAGTTCTTCATGAAGGACAGCTTACAGAACCATTTGGGATAAGAACAGGAGTGCGACAGGGATGCCTCTTGTCTCCATTTCTTTTCTTGCTGGCAATAGATTGGGTTATGAGATCATCGACAACACACAACAGAAATGGAATCCAGTGGACTCTGACTAAGCAGTTGGATGATCTGGATTTGCTGATGATTTGGCTCTCCTGTCCCATAACCGTAATCAGATGCAGGACAAATTGAAAACACTCGATGAGAGGTCACAGCAATTGGGTCTGAAAATACACAGGGAAAAGACAAAAATAATGCGAATAAATGCAGGTAATGAAAACAGGGTTGAACTTGAAGAACGCCAATACAAGATGTAGAATCATACACATATCTTGGCAGTAATATAGACAAAGTTGGAGGGACAGACAGCTATATCAAAATAAGAATACAAAAAGCAAGAGGAGCTTTCATTGCATTGGGAAATATATGGAGATCAAGAGAAATAGGATCCAACACGAAAATAAGAATCTTCAACTCAAATGTGAAGTCAGTCCTATTGTATGGCTCGGAGACATGGAGAACAACAAAGACAACAACCAAAAAGCTACAGACTTTCATAAATGGGTGCTTGCGTAGAATAGAGGGATTAAAATGGTATGACAAGGTTACCAATGTGGAACTGATGACAAGAACTGGACAAGTGCCAGTGGAACAAGAGATGAGAAGAAGACGATGGCGATGGATAGGACACACACTGAGGAAACCTGTTGATAGCATTACAAGGCAGTCCTTGTTCTGGAACCCCCAGGGCAAGAGAGGCAGAGGAAGACCAAGAAGTACATGGAGAAGAGAGTTGGAAACAGAGGTGAAAATGATGAGGAGAACATGGAAAGAACTTGAGATGATGGCACGTGACAGGAGGACTTGGCATGTGTTTGTTGAAGGCCTATGCTCCTTTGGGAGTGGAGGGTTATGAATGAATGAAAAGCCTGGGACATCGGCAGATCGGAGTTATGCTATATTCATTGCCAGTCAACGAAACTGTTTATTATTCTATGAATTGTGGTAAGCTTGAAATATTCAATATCTTTTAATGAAAATTGAATGTAAATTGTTAATGTATGCCTGTATATATGTGTAGTTCAGTAGCAAACATGATGTAAAGCCTATAATGCTCCAGCCTGAACAGAAGGTGTCGGAGGAAAGTAAAACTGCATGGAATGGCCAAACAGTACACTGACACCTAGATGATTGATTAGAAAGAAATAATGCTGGAATTGCAGAGGCGTAGTAACCATTAGGGAGGGAAATACTGGTATAAAGTATTTCAGATGAAGCTGACAGTTGGCCTAACGCTCTGAACTCAATGTTTGTGATGTATTGTGCTCAGTGTAGAACTAGAGTATCAATTAGTTATGAAGTAGAAGGTACATCCTTCTTGTTTTCAGGGACCGTGGTCTTAACGTTATTGAGCAGCACCTGGTCAGAGCTTTGCTGAATCCAGAGTCGGACAGCATACTCCTTGGTCCATATAGCAACCAGTGGGGTGACTCCAGAACTCATTAAAGTAATCGAGCAGAGGAGCCTTTTTCTGCAGTCATCACCAAAGATAAGAGAGTGTGGCCATGGAGCTCAACATTATGTACCCCATCTTAAAATGACAGTGTAACATAAAATTAAGAGGGGAATTTAATTGTTTTAATAGCAGGAACTGAGAACATCTCCAATACTAGTTCCAATAAAGACAAACTATTGAAGTCATGATGACAAATACCAACAGAGCTTGAACAAAACAAAACCAGTATTACCTCATATTACTACTACACAACTGACACACATAGGATACTATTAAAAATATATGTCACTACAAGACCGGCAGCTGCATGAGTTCCTTTCCACGTCTAAACACCATAAACTATCCCGTCTCATCCCTACCCCCATAGCTACCCCTCCATCCTCCACTCCATCATGCACTCAGGTAGTCTGCATCCCCCCAGATCTACCCCTCTCTGAGGGAGAGCGCTCTGTTCTCAGTAAGGGCCTAAAATTTGTTCCTCTTCGTCCGACCCTAGACCAATACAATCTCCTCCAGGATGTTCATCGGTTTCACCGACGCATGAGGCTGAAGCTCCATTTTAGAGAGAAAGACAGCACTCCGCAGTCTCAGGCTGAATCCGACATCTTCGCACGCTTTTCTGACTCTACTAAACCTCCCTTTACACCTAAACCTGGAGCCTCTCATGCCCTGGACCTGTATATCAAGAACACCATCCATGACATTCAGCAGCTCCGCCCTCGTAGATTGCATTATTCCAATCTCACTTCGGCGGAGTCTGGTGCTCTCTCCCTTCTTCGCCGTAGAGACGACATTGTCATCAAACCGGCTGACAAGGGAGGAGCCATTGTCGTCTGGCAGAAGGACTTGTACCTAAGTGAAGGTAAAAACCAGTTGACCAATGGCACTTTTTTACAGGTCCAGGACCAGCGATGCGACTGTCTCTAACAATCGCATTGTACACAACACGATTAAACAGCTTATCACTAGTAATGATCTTCCTCCCGAAGCATCTCATCTTAGGATTCATGACAGCTCTTTGGGCAAGCCTGTATTCTACATGCTCCCCAAAAATTCACAAGATCGAAAACCCTGGAAGACCTATTGTCTCAGCCTGTTCTTGTCCTACTGAACACATTTCTGACTTCCTCGATAGCATTTTCCCGCCTATCGTTGAGCAGCCTCCCTCCTTCATCAAAGACACCAATCACGCTCTTACAACTTTCTCCTCTATCCGACTCCCAGCAGACCGCTCCTACCGTCTTTTCTTGCTGGACGTCTGCTCTCTGTATACCTCTATTCCCCACTCTGATGGTCTCCGAGCTCTTCAGTTTTTTCTGGACCAACGCACTTGCCCTTCTATATCCACTGTCACTCTTCTCCGTCTTGCTGAACTGGTCCTTCAACTGAATTCCTTTGAATTCAATGGTCAGTTTTTTGTCCAAATTAGTGGTGTTGCCATGGGAACGAAGATGGGTCCCAGCTATGCCTGTCTATTCATGGGCCACTTGGAGCATCAGATATGGCAACAATACTCCGGTCCTTTCCCTGGGTTTTACCGCAGATATATCGCTGATGGCATAGGTCTCACAGATATGTCTGAGACTGATTTACACCGCTTCATCGACTTTGTGAACCACTTTCACCCCACCATCAAGTTCACCTCCCTCGTCTCCACAGTATCTGTCAACTTCCTTGACATTTCTATTTCTATCACGCCCTCCGGCCTTTATACCTCAGTATACTACAAGCCGACAGATGCCCACAGCTACCTCCTGTATACCTCTTCTCATCCTCGGGCCTGTCGTGACTCCCTTCCTTTTTCACAACCTCTCCGCCTCCGCCGTTTATGCCAAGACGACGATGACTTCCACTTACGAGCAAATGAGATGTTGGATTTCTTCCGTAACAGACTTTATCCAGAACATGTTCTCACCTCTGCTCTCCAACGTGTGCTCCCCATCTCTCGTCTGGAGGCCCTCAAACCTCACCATAAATCCACTTCGGATAGAGTCAAATTAATCTTGACCCATCACCCTCACAGTACTACTGTCAAACAGATCCTTTTCCGCCACCTCCCTATCCTCCAAGCTGAGCCTCTGACCCAAAAAGTATTCAGTGAAGCACCTTTGGTGGCATATAGACGTGACAAGAACTTGAAGGATCTTCTTGTTCACAGCCGTCTCCCAAAGGAGAATGCCACTCACTTTGGCACACTACCCTGTGGTCGGACACGATGCAACACGTGCAAGTATGTCATATCAACCCAGAAGGTGTCCTTTCCTAAGGCTACGTACACCATCACTAGTAGCTTCACGTGTGAATCGCGCAATGTCATTTATACGATCATATGTAAACGTTGCTGCGAAACTTATATTGGCCAAACAGGCAAACGACTTGGGGACAGATTCAGCCAGCACTTAAATGACATCGCTCAGCAAAAGTCCACACCAGTTGCTATACACTTCAATGGTCCTGACCACCATGGCCCCATCGACATCCAGGTCACAGCGATCCGATCCTGCTCCTCTGACACTGCCAGCCGAGAACAGCTTGAGAACCGTCTTATCCACCGCATGGGGTGTCTAAAACCAGCCGGTCTCAACACTTTTCACACCTTTGTCTGAGGTCACCCCTCTCCTCTCTTGCTCTATTTTTTACTCCCACTCATTCTTCCCCTTCTATTTCCAGTCCACTCTTATCCTATTCTTCTATTGTATGCCCTATAACATTTTTTTATTTCATATTTATTTATCTCCCACTCATTCTGTCCCCTTCTATTTCCAGTCCCCACTTTTTTTCGCATCAAACGTTGGGTAGTTTTAGTTTAAACCATAAAACTTCCGGTTTCGTTTTTTAGTTTCTATAGACCAGCACCTGGATGCATATGTGAAAAGTACAAGATATCCTTAACCGGCGGAAGTCATTGTTTGTCAAGTGTTCATGACCACGCGGCTTATCAAATAAAGCTGAGACAGCGATTTCGTGATAGATATTAAACCTCGGTTCAGTTACACACTGAAGCCCCCTAATTCGAATATTTATAACATCCCACTTCACCACAACGTCTTTTGTTGTATTAACTCCCCTAGCGATGGCTCTACATCGTGGCAATGTAATTGTCTCGTACGTTTGAATTACCGGCAGGAAATGTACACTATTTTTTATGAGGAAAAAACACAAATATGCTAAAACACTTCAGAGGAAACAGACTTTTGGTAAAAAACTAGCATACTTGTGTGATAATCGTTTGAAACCAAGTTAAACCGCGTTCTGAATCTCTCCCTGGCAGGGACGGCAACATGCATATATTGAAATATGGTCGAGAAGGTTTTAAGCTTTTCAAAAAAAAAAATTACAGCTCTGGTAGTAGAAAAACCTGGATTGAAAGAATGTCACTGGCAGGATTTCCCCCTTCTTGCAAGCCAGTTGCATGTGATCTCCAATGAAGTTGATTTCCCTCTTCGCTCAACCTAAAATCTGTTTTATCACAGAAGCAACCTTTTTCACTGCTTATCTACTGGTTTGAAAAATACTTTCAAGAAGATAATATCGACAAGTTTGCATGGATTCAAGACCCATTCAGGTCCAAATCTCCATCTGAATTTACTTCTGTAGAAGAAGAAAATCATATTGAGCTGTCTTGCGACAATACACTGAAGAGAAAATTTGGCAGCATGGAACTAACTGACATTTGGATATCAGTAAAAAATGAATATCCGCTGCCATGTGGTAAAGCTCAGCGAATCTTAATTCCATTTGCGACGTCATATTTGTGCGAAGCTGGGGTTTTCGGCGGTCGCTGTGATAAAAAGCAAGTATCGTGCGAAAATCAAAGTGGAACGGGAAATGATGGTGGCTGTGTCCAGTTTGATTCCAAGATTTGAGATGTGCAGTGAACAACAGGGTCACCCGTCCCACTAATTATGATTTATCTATTCAATGATATGATTGTTCTAAATTATTACTTTATTAATACTTTATATATAAATTGTTTGTGAATTTGAAATACGTGTTAAGTCAACCTAACCGCACCAACTTACTGCAACTTTTTAGGGTTTATTTCTGACTTGTTCATGGTAAACTCGCCGTGAACCTTTTTGGGAACCACTGCAATACAGCACAATTTATATATTTATTAATAACGCACATTTTTTTTTTTGTTACAAAATTTTCCAGGCTTATGTTCTGACTTGGGGCGCCGTGGAAAAATCATGGTAATATAATGGGGCGCCGGAAAACGTTTTGAGACCACTGCTTCCTACCTAGCCTTTAAATATGGCATACCAAGGTTCACTGTACAGAGGGCGGTACCTAGGTACCACTCACTGTACAGTGTCCGCTACCGTCAGGTAGGAGGCACTGTACATTCTTCCCTACCGTACAGTCCTTCCTACCTCCTACACCGGCACAATACGGATCACCCGTCTGCTCCTGAGATCCAACTGTGAGCTTTGTAACTGTAACAACCAGCGTTGCCACTCCTAGGTAGATGTAGCGAAGTTGATTTTGCTGGGGAGGTTATGATTGTATCCTAACAAAGAATGAAATCGGTGTCTGCATAAACCGTGTGAGGTCAAGCACATGTAGGCCCCTGACTCTAAAAGATGATGATGATGAATTATGTGCAGGGAACCTAACGCTACCTCCCTAGATCTCACACGGTCACTCTTGTGGCTCTAGTGTATGGTGTATGATGTACCTAGTGTCTAGGGGAAAAATGAAATGATGGTACACAACACAAAAACACTTTAAGTTACTATGAGGAAGTGAATAAAACCTGTGGTTAAGTTTCTCTTTAAAATTAATTTTTTTGTACAATTTATTTTGCCTGTCCAGTCATATCGTCTGGACAGGTATTTGAAAATGAGGACAAGATAGTTTACATAAAAGATTAACTAAAATTGTGTGGACAATCTGCCCAAATAACTACAATGTTATTATATGTATTTCTTATTTGAATGTTCACAGCTTAAATTTATTCTTCTAAGAGAGAGAGAGTCACTGTGTATGAGGGGCTGTAATGTCATCATACCCCACAAAAGTCCTGAGTATGACTTGAATTACCAAGGTTTATTTAAACCGAAACTGTCAGATGTACCCAGGTCCTTAACATATCACCTGGGGTTTCCCGTTGAAAGATAAGATATTGTGTAGTTGCAGAAATATCGATATCACGTCACACACCCAAGCTCCTGCTGTTATCTCTTGACAGCATATGTAAAGTGTAGGAGACTTCTTGGCGTAATCGTCACTCCTCAGGTTTCCTGTCACCAGCTGGCAACAGGAAACGAAACCTCTGCAACAAAAGGACACCCTGGCCTTTTACATCTGATCACTTATTCTTTTATTTAATTTCATACGTGGGTATGGGGTCAGCCTCGCGTGCATTTCAGGTGCACTCATCCCCTAATTTTCATGACTCCCACCTTGCTGTGACCACCCCTCAGGTCCCTATGGCAGATACGCCACTGTACGTTTACATAGTTTTCCTCAATAATATAATGTGGGGTAACCACATTTCCTTTTATATATTTTTCTTATCTTTTCTTTTTTTAATATGAATGCTTCAGGCATGTTGAACAGTGTTCATTGAACACAGAGGCTTACTAATATGCTCTAATACAATAATATTCAAACATAATCATGACAACATACATTAGTTAGATACATTTCAACGTGAGGACTCAACAATGTCTGCTCCCGGCACGTCCTTCACTTTTTCCCAATAGCAGTATCTAACTTTGGTAATGGGATTAAACATATTAAATTCATAAAGTCTCCTTACCACAAATCAAGAAATATAAACAAATGACGCTGACTTTGCAAAGAAATTGCCTCAGTTTCCTCTGCTCCGTCCAGACTGTGAAATACTCATATAGTTATTTACTTTACTTTTAAATTTAACACAGCTGTTCTCAGCGTATCTGAATCAAAATACAGTTCAACTGGCAATGAATAGTGAAAGCTTTTTGCTAATATTTAGTAGCACTGGCCAATCGAAAGCTTGCGACCACCAGAATTCAAATGCAGTTTTTGAAAAACCAAAAAAAATTCCAAACATACTCTGCGTCTGGTAGTCGATTGGCCAGTCCGCTTTAGTTATGCCAATGCAAAACGATGTTAGTTTTTGGTAACAATTTTCCTATCGCTCCCCTCTCCTCCTATACTCTTGTTTTCCAAGCTAATATGAAATTCCTCAATGCCTCTCTTCTAAGCCGGTGTCCCCACTAACGTTAAGAAAAACAAAGCAGGAACAACAGTCTGTCTGGTCGTGCGTTCGTAGACATTTAGTATTTTCTCAACAATTTGGGTAATACTGGGACTATCATATTATTTAAAACACATTCTTGCTCAGTGAATTCTAAGCTATACTACCATATATTTTTTATGTTCAGTTTCATTATGGTTTTAGATTTTCAATTTTGTCACCGGTCATCCGTCAAATAAATATTTTACACAAGACGGCCATCTTCCCCTCTCGCTATCTCGCTAGCATGTATTTTTCAAATAACTAACTTGTTTTTGTAACGTCAGAAACATTACCGCGAGGAGGCAATAAAATTGTCTGCGTGTTTTGCCTCTCTTGGCTTTGTCGCAACGTGTATATATGCATGGCAGAATGTGTCAGGCTAAGCGGGGTTGTGCATGGCGGGTTAAGAATTGGCGTTAATAATTTGTATTGTATCGTGTAACACTACCAAAAAAATGTAAGGATTACTACTAAATTTTGCGTTAAAGTTGACAGAATACGTTAATTCAGATAGTTATTTTGCGGCACACTTCCTCAAAATCGTTAATTATAAGTCTTGGCTGCAAAGTGTATGCAGCAGATCTGGTAAAATGTTAGTAGTACGTTTTCGAAACCGAAACTAAAACGCGTGTTAGATTTTTACCGTGGAATCGTTCTATAGGCTTTAGCACTGCACAAAAGGCAGCGTTGCTGGCGTGTGAGAGCATCACCGTCAGACACAATAGGGCTGTTTTATTTATTATCATTTTATGACTAAAATCTTACTGAAATGAGCGATTATTCTCGCAGATTTTACTACAGTAGATTCACCTAGATTTTAGTTTTTTTTTTCTTCCCATCAAGATGTCATTTTCCTTTATTAGTTGAAGAACGCCACTGTCGTAAATTTTAGATAGGTTTGAAAATAATTTATGGTCCCGCCTGAGTAGAGAGTAGAGTGGATGGTGATAAGTAATTGAGAAGTAAAGGTGTGAGAATAGATTTCACGAGTGAATAGTTTAAGGAGAAGATCTGTCTCTGGAATGAGTAGTTTCTCTAGTCCAGCCTTTCTATACGACTATCTTTTAGTATAAGACAATCTTGCAACTCCCTATATCTAGAAATATAAGTTTAACTAAACACACACACAACATTATGTGACAACAAGACACACAAACGTGAAAAACTATGGTAAATTGGGTATAGGTCTGACCAACACACAAAGTTAAGTTCTTTTTGTTGTTTATTATCATTACAACTTTACAACATCGAATATCTAAGAAAGATCAAACAAAATCAGAACTCATACATAGAAAAATACCAGAATACATGTGCCCTCCCCTCCTTGAGAAGAAAAAAGAACCCAACAAGTTAATAACCCCAAAGGTTAAAGGTTAGCACTATGTTACAGCATAGTCAGTAAAGAAAAGAACAAAGTTCATACTAAATGCTATCCAGTAAAATAAACAAGATTTAAGCAGACTCAGATAATACAATTTTCCTGTAACAAAAGAAAATATTCACTCTTTCTGACATACGTGGCCACTCACTCGCTCTTCTTACCTACTCTTGGTGAACAAATCTCTTGGACATACAATTCCTGAATATATATATATTCCAGCGTTTTTATCTTCCAAATTGGGCCCCAGTCCCTCCTCGAATAATTTAATTTTATAAGGGGGAACGCCTAATTTGGTGGTTGATTCCTGGATAAACAAATGTCACCCCGAATAGGTAATGTAGAGAAAAAAAACAAGATCTGATGTTCACAGTAAACAGTAGCAAATCCTTCTAGTATAGGGAAACATCTGGTTGCTAAAAACTGTTATTTATGATGATGATGATGATAAATCCTATCGGCTGGCTCTGGGGGTGAGTGCCGATTTTGAAACAGCGTAACTAGCTGGATAAATCCTCTGATACAACTGTCAAAAGTCAGATAGTTATGATATTGGTATTACGCCACAGTGGGCTGATAAAATTGAATCAATATCTGAGTGTTTGTAAGTCCAGTTAACTTTACTATTTAAAATGTTTATGTGTCTCTTTGGCAACTTCTGTTCACAACCGAACTTGGGGACGCGTAATGCCAAGAAGAGGACAACATTAATCAATCAGTAGATGAAGAAAAGGACCAAAATAGACCAAAATAGACCAAAATAGACCACTGGTCGCCGTTTGATCAGGTCATACCTAAGAATAGAGAAACTTTATAAAAAAAAAAATCCAACTATTTTATCTCTACAAATATATACACGGAAGGGGACGAGACGATCTCTTATCCTCTCCGTCAGTCCTGATTAACGTTAAAAGGCACACGGTGTCTATAGCCTATCCTATCGCGCGTCGCTTAGCTAGTACATGTTTGGCTGAGGCATGCAGCGTTTCCCATCCTGTTCCCGTCACGATCAGCGCACAATGTCAATTATTTTTTAATTATCCCTACGCGCACTTAACAAATATCGTCTGTCATTAATAGCTATTTGATTGTCGGCGTCTGTTTGTTTTAATCGTCGTATGGTATTTAAACAACAGTCACTTACTAAAATTACATAAAATGAAATATAACGTGAATTCTATTCTGTTAATTATCCGTCGCGTCTAGTGTAATAAGTAATCAACTAAAACGTCTCTTCTTATGTGAGGAAGCGGATGGTAAAATTAACATTAAACTGAACGACTGGTACACAAATAGCTACGCGTTACTTCCCACTGGTCTTTAACACCTAGAAAATCACAGAGAATTTAAGATGATAAACTTTTAACACGTTTAAGCACAAATTTATATTACCAGAAAATCAGAATGAAATCCCCACGAAACTATTTACTCATCTATTCACAATGGTTCTAGACGACATGTTTAGACCCTCCAAAAAATTCTGAGCGACAACTGATAACTGATTTGAGAAGCCACAGTATATATACCATGTCGGTTATCTGCTCTCCAGAGGATGCTAATTTTCACACTATAGCGCATAGCATACAAATCAGGAAACTACGTTTCCCCACATAAAAGCTTTACGGTCGCTCTGTTCGGTGTTGCTAACCGACAACAGAGACGTAAACTGCGTAACGAGCTTGTCCGTAGATTTTGCCCGCTTCTGGAGATCAAAAAGTTTATCTCCCCCTATATGTACGAACATCAGAGAGTACATGGGAAATTGCTTTTGCCCGTGCGGCTACTTCAAAAGGGTCTGGTGTTATCCCACGTGCGTCTGTCTGTTATCTTGATGATTGACAGATCAGCTCGCGTGAGAAACTCAGGTGAAAAACCAGATTTCGCTCCCCGTTATGGCTGGCAGGTCGCGGAAGTTAGTAATATTTCCGTTTGTTTACGTCTCGAGGAAAAGAGGCGTGGATTAAAAATGAGTAATGCAGGCAGACAAATGCTTGACTTCGCTAACGCCACAAGATCACGAAAGGCTGTCGGATACTGTAGGTTATATTTCCAATATACGTCACAGCCACCTAGATTTCGCCCAAAAATAGGTCATAGTAGTATAAAATCGCCCAAAATAGCCCAAGTCGCCGATATCTAGGTTTTTTTTTTCTTCAAAATTCAGAGTGGAAACGCTGGTAACAACTTTAATATACGCTATGAGTATATGAGGAGGACTGCCGTAAGACGGGGGTAAAACTGTAGAATGAAAAAAAAAAAACCGCAAATAGTGATACGTTTTACTGGGAGAAAGGACAAGAAAAACCTACGTTGCGGCCACAAGGCCTTCATCGGGGACAGACAAACGAAAAACAGAACGGAAAGAAAGTGAGAATTAAGTAGAGAACATAAAACTATAAAAATAAGAGAAAACACTCCCTGATGTGTGTCACATGTTGGATATAAAATGTCTGGCAATGTATACATTTTCTCTTAAGAGTTCTCTCCCCCCCCCCCCCAATCCCCCCACCCCCCCCCCCCCCCCCCCCCCCCGGGAACCACACGGGACCAAAAAAAAGTTAAAATCTTTCTGTAGTTCACGTTGAAAAAAAAAAGACATAGATCCTTCTATATTTCTGCCACGGTTGAAAGAATTGCTAATGTATTGCGAACCAATTAATAACATACGAGTAAGTCACTCGCCAAAACATGGCGGGAAATAATTATATTGTGCGCTTTCTGCTGCTCGCCCTGATTATAGCACTCAAGTCTCCTGTCGTCTCTTCATTCATTTCCATTTTGTTTCACAAGTACGGAAACAAGGAAACAACGCGGTATGAAAGAATAAAAGCTTCATCTATGATGAGAAATGAGGCTTCACTGACTCTCTCTCTCTCTCTCTCTCTCTCTCTCTCTCTCTCACTCTCTAGTGGGAATGGATTTTCCCCGTGTTTGCCATGAGGTAGAGAGCGAATGACTGCTGGAATGGAAAGTGCAAGATTCAACCCATGGGTGTGTGTACAGACTACATGAAAACGATGAAAGTTACACGTGCAACACGATTCTCAACAGCTATGACCCTGAAAATGTGTACGCGTTGTGGCAGTATACTCGGTATAAAAAGGCCGTTGAGACAAAACACCCAGTACATGTGCTTGCAATGCCACGACTATCTGAAAACGACCGCCAACGAGCCATTGGTATGTTGGAGACCGGAATGAGCTCACGGGCCATTGCCAGAAGGATGAATTGCCACCACAGCACTATTGTACGTCTCAATGAACGTTACGGAACCACTGGCAGTGCCCGGGATAGACTTCGGAGTGGCCAACCACGAGTTACTACCCCTGCGCAAGATCGTCATATTGTGCTGAGTCACCTAAGGAATTGACTCTCCCGGCAAGTCAAACAGCAAGAGCAATAGTGGGTAGACATGGGCAAGTCTCTCAAATGACAGTCATACGACGACTCAGAGATACAGGCCTTACTGCAAGACGACCTTATGTTGGGCCAAACTTGACTCACAGACATCGTTAGCAGCGCCTGCAATGGGCAGAGCAACATATCAGATGGACTAGACTGCAGTGGAATGCTGTCCTATTCACAGAAGAGAACACATTCAACATATCCTTTGCAGATGGACGTATGCGGATTTAGCGACGGTATGAAGAGCGCTTTGCAGATTGCTGTGTCAACCGATTTCGAGGTGGCAGTATTCACATTTGGGGAGGATTCAGTTTTCACCATCGCTTGCTTCTTCACGTCTTCCGTGGAAATGTTAATGCTGTGACATATCGAGATGAGGTTCTGGATGCACTGGTTGCTCCTGCGTTCACAATTTATCCAGACTTGCAGCTTCTCCAGCAGGATAATGCACGTGCATTTTTTTGTATTTTTGGTTTTCTCCCTTGCCTGCACAGAATGCAATGAATTTCATAACAATCAAATGTACAAATTAATGACCAGCATGGATTCATAGGAAAATGAATAAAGATTCCAAATATGTAAACTTGTACACACTTATATTTACATTTCACACTCTGTTCTTGGATTATACAGGTGGTGCGTTTTTAATGTGCTTCAGTATATATATATATATATCTGTATATAAAAATCGACAAAAGCCTGCAATATTGAGCTAAAGAGGAAAATATAAAAAAACGATAAATTCGCTTATGTATGATTTTTATATAGAAAGATGCCTAATGAGCGGTGGTTTTTGTTGTATTGTGCTGGTAATGTGTTGGTGTGTTTCTTTATACAATACATACATATACAGGTAGACAATGGACATAAAAATCGATAAAAACCTGCAATAATGAGATAAAGAGGAAAATATAAAAAATCGATAAATTTTATAGCGGAAGCTGGTTAATGAGCATGGTCGGTGGGGTTTTTAACGGAGAGTGTATTGGTTTTTGGCTGGTGGGGGTGATGACGCATGGTTGTAACTGGTGGGTGTGGGTTTTTGTGTGCTTGTGTTGTGTATGATTCGGCATTGTGTTGTGTTGTCTTTTTATACAACATATATATATATACATATTTTACAACAGATAGACAATATAAATACGATAGTTATACATACAATATTTATACATCATAGGTAACAAAGATTTCTTAATTGTAATAAATATATTTAATGGTCTGTCTTTTAAAAGAAGACGAAATATCAAGCTAAAGCGCTAGTCTCAGCCGCTTTGTAGGTATCTGCTTCTTCGGTGGTAGATTAAAGACATCGTCCGGGTGCTTGTCTGTGGCTGCTGTAGGGGGACCAGGGTTGGTGTTAGGACACCAGCTCGGTTCTGGGGATATTGGTTGATAACAACTGGAGTTGATGTAGTGGTCAAACGTGTTACTGGTACCAGTAGTAGGACAGGTATCTGTGCTTGGTCCCTGTAGTCGGTCAAATTCGGCGAGGATTTCGCCCTGTAAAGCCAACAAATGTTCAAATTCAGGGCGAGTCAACGTAATGCCTGTTTTGGTAGGAAACTTTAGATATGATTCACCAAAGTATTTTCGCACGTGTAGTAAAGGCTGGTCTCGGTAAAAACTTACAGACGCGGCCTTCAGCCCACTATCCAACGGTTTAAGCATTTCATCACTTCTACGCATGTAGACCCAGTTTGAGGGAACAGTGGCAGGGGAAGTCATCTTCAATGCGTTGTGAACGTGAGTGGCTGGGCGTTGGTATCCCTAGTGTCTATTTATATCAAGGAAAACTAGTTTAATCTGGTTTTTGAAACGTGTCCAGACTTGTTGCGCGCTAACAGAGGGCTGATTAGTCAAAAAACTAATCGATAGTTGACGCGTTGTCGATGTGAAAAAATTATTTTTGTGTGTGCTGGTATTGTAAGTGGAGAGGATACAAATGTACGCAAAGTGAGGTAATTTATAAGCACAGAGGCGCAATAAGTATTTATATATAAAATTTTATTATATTATTATGAAGTGGGGACATTGGCGGTGTGTGCCCGTCTTGTGATGTAAAAATAGGACAGGGAATTTCCGTTGTTGGGTGAATACTGCTAAAAGACTAGCTTATTGTGATGTTTATTGAGACCATTAGTACATTTTTCCCGCCCCGCGTTTGTTGTGTAGTGAGAACCTCCAAAAAAAGTGTGTTTGTCTGGTGGTTTGTGTGTAGGTATTGATGAGAATTACAACTAATTGGTGTTAGCTTTCTTGGTTTGATAGTCCTTTTCACAGTGTAAAATCACTATTGGTTATCTGTAGTGTTTTAAATAGTTTTGTTAAGCCATTATTTCTATAATATTTAGGGCCATCTCGAAGCTGAATATACTCTAGATGTATATTTATCAGAGCAGTGAGGGTGGATGCGCATGCGCGCATTACTTAGCGCGTCAAAAAAAATCTTTACAGGAGCGATTATATGTTGATTTTTCACTGTCGCTGTTAAAGAGGCCATACCGCAGACTTGTGTAGATTGACCAATTATTGTGGAGGTAGTGTATTCTTAAGCAATAACAGAAGATTTTTTTGTATTTCATGAAAGTTTAGGTATAGGTACACTGTCCAAAAGTGAGCTCATCAGAACGTTGTTATCTATGTGGATGTGTTGTAGTCTTGTTACAAACAACAAGCTGATTTAGACGTAGCTTTAATATTTTTTATTGGAAGAAGTTGTGCTTTTACCCTTTTACATGAATATAACAGCCGATTTGTTCCAAAACCTTCATGCAACTATGTTGCTGCTTGACATGAGAAGAAGGAATTTTTATAAGCAAACACTAAGTGAATTCCCTTTTTCCTGCCCGCTATAGAATAAAGAGGAAAATATAAAAAAGCTATAAATTTTATAGAGGAAGATGACTAAGGAGTTGTGGTGTTGATGTTGGTTTTTGTGTTGTGTTGGCGTGTAGGTATTGAGAATATAGGGTGGTGAGAGATGACGTTTTGTAATTATCGGAGGCAGCTATTCTTGTGATGTAAAAATATGAAAGGGAATTTCCGTTTGTTGGGAGAATGTAATTACATAATGTTACGGGCTCTGGGCCACGGGGTAGTTTTTTTATTATTATTTATATTATAGCATGAGTAATAAGTCTACTCACCCCAATGTCTAGCTAGTGGTATGTAAGTGACCCTGCATACAATAATTAAAATACCTACGAACCAGACAAAATAAACAAATACACCAACACACTACCAGTACAATACAACAGCACACAAAAAGCCTCCGTAACCTACACCTACCCGCTTCACCTCAACACACACATGCGTCGTCACCCCCGCCAGTCAAAAAGTCACTACCCTATCCTTTAAAAAACCCCCTTAGTAACCTACGTGCCATTATCGATTTTTATATTTTCCTCTTTAACTCAAGTATACTTTTAAAAGAGTTAATTAAATATATACTTCTTTTTATAAACCTTTGTTATCTATGTTGTATAAATATAAATATTGTATAAATAAACACACCAACACACTACCAGCACAATACAACAATACACAAAAATACATACACAAAAACGCACACCCTCCCGCTTCACCCCAACACACACATGCGTCGTCACCCCCGCCAGCACAAAAAGGCTCCACTCGCTTCAAAAACCCACTTAGTAACCTACGCGAAATTATCGATTTTTCTATTTTCTTCTTTAACTCAAGTATTCTTTTAAAAGAGTTCATTAAATATATACTTCTATTTATAAACCTTTGTTATCTATGTTGTATAAATAAATGTTTTTTAAAATATATAGTATAACTGTTGTATAAATAAACAACACAACAACAACACAATTAACATACCTACTTATCTCCCCTTAGTTACCTACACGCCCGCCATTATCGAGCGGAGTATTTCCTTACATAAAAAGTCATGTGCATCCTCCACCATCGATCGGGGTATTTTCTTATATAAAAGTCATGTGCATCCTCCACAATCCGCCACGTTACCGCCCTACTATTCTACTGTGGTATATATATATATATATATATATATATATATATATATATATATATATATATATATATATATATATATATATATATATATATATATATATATATATATATTTATATATATATATATATATATATATATATATATATATATATATATATATAATTATATATATATATATATATATATATATATGGTAGAGACACTTATTCAATACTTACCCGAACTGCGTTTAATAAATAGGGAAAAATTCCAGAAATTTTGTCACGGGAAAGCAACAGGAGCCGAAATATTTCTTTTTAAAAAAAAATCATACGCCGACATCAAATACTTCGGGCACAAAATGCGCGATGTTTCAATAGGCGCGTAGTTTAGTCACCTCGGCCGGAACGCGCAAAGAAAAATATTGCTACTTTGGTGGGGAAATAACTATAATAACTATTGTCAGCATAATGACTGGTACAAATGAAATTAGTATGTAATAAACAACAGTGATTTATTGAAATCAAGATGATTTATATAATTTAAATATTACTGAAAACTGCAGTTTAGATTAGTGAGGAGCTTTATAAGAGAAAGAACCATGGAAAGGAAACAAACGGAAATGTGGAAACCTGGAACTACCTGAATTTGGTCATACGGCGGAGTTTAACAATACAGAAGGCAACAACCGTTTGAAGCAGACGAGAAAAAACAACGACAGAAGTTTTAATTTCTGTCAGCACTTTCTAAAGCGCTTTTCTGTCGTTTCTAAACTCTACGAGCAAGTAGCTGGTCAAAACATGACGGGAAATATTTATGCTGTGTTCTTTCTGCTGCAAGTCCTCATGACGGCTCAAATTCTCCCGTGATCATTTGTCTGAATGCCCTGTAATGAACCTAGGGGGTACATGAGTTAATATCAAGGGCAACAAATAAGAAGGTAGCATACAATAAATAAGAGTACATACATCCCAAAACGCAACAGAGTGTCGTATATCTTTAGATAGGTTAGAAGATAGTTATGGTCCCGTCGGAGCAGAGGTGATAGTGGTAAATATGTGAGAATAGAAGTGTAGGAAATAGATTTTCACGAGTGAATAATGAAGGAGAAGAGTTGTCTCTGGACTGAATATTCTCTCTAGTCCAGCCTATCTATACGACTATATTTTCGTGTAAGACACTCTTTCAACCCCTTATCTCTAGAAAGATAAGTTTAACTAAACACACCCACCCACAATTATGTGACAACAAGACACACAAAACGTGAAAAACTATGGTTGATTTGGTATGGGTCTGACCAACACACAAATGTAAGTTCTTTTTGTGGTTTATTATCATTAAACTTTTTTTTTACAACATCAAACATATAGAGAAATCAATAACATCAGGTTTACAGATACATGAAAATAACCGAATACGTGCCCTCCCCTTGTTGAGAAAGAATCCCAAAAGAAGTTAATAACCGAAAGGTCAAAGGTAAGCACTAAGTTACAGAATAGGATATGAAGAACAAGTTCCCCACTAAATTACTACTCAGTAAAGTACTCAGTTTAGCGAAATAATAAAGGAGAAGTTAGTACAATGATTATAACAAAGGAAAATATTCACTCTCTCTATCTCTCACTCTGTCATCTGTGGCCACAAACAATCTCGCTTACCTACTAGTGGTGTTGGTATCCATTGAAAAAAATACAATAGTCCCTGAGCATATACTGTCAGGTGGGTTGCCAAAAGATGGCCCCAGTCCAGCCTATATATCGAATAATAATTACAAGTGGACGCCAAAGTTGGTGTGTTTAATGTTCAATGGATGAAATCGCTGTCACCATAAATAGTTACTGAAGCAAGACGTGCTCTGGACAATCACAGTTGAAAAAGAGGAGAAAGTAATTCCCGTATTGCTAAGCATCTGGCTGCTAAGCTAAATGTTATCATATGTAAAAACTGATGATGATGGTAAATCCTATCGGCTGGCTCTTATGGTGAGTGCCGATTTTGAAACAGTACAACTTTCTGAATGAATCCAGTGCTGCGTCTGTCAAAAGTTAGATGTTGATATTATTTTATATTTATACCACTCCCGTGGGCTGATAAATTGGAGAAACAAATATCTGGGAATTGATAGTCCTGTTAAACGTAATAATTAAAATGGTTATGTGTCTTTTAGCCAGTCCTGTTCACAACATGGACTTATGGACTCCAAAGTCACGAAGAAGACAGCATAAATCTCATCAGTACTGAAGACTATAATCAGGACAAAAACCGCTGGCCGCCCTGTTAGGTCTGCGAGAAATAAACAAGACATTATGAAAAGAAATGCAACTATTCTATAAATACACGGACAGGGACGAGACATCTGTCTCCCATTCCGGCAGTCCAGCTTAAAGTTAAAAGGCACACGGTGACTTTATTTACAACTATACGTTCAGTTTTTTTCGCCCTCGCTGCGCTTTCAGATTCGGAACAAGGTATACACCTTCCCGCTCCTCTGCTGGCGCGTTAGCAATCAGCTCACACTGTCAACTATTGTTTACTCATCCCTACGCACACTTACAAATATCGTCTGTCGTTAATAGTTATTTTATTGTCGGCGCCTGTTAGTTTAGTAATAAGGCATAACAATAGTCACTGACTATAAAACACAAAATGAAATAAACGTGAATACTATTCGGTCACTATAGTCGCGCTTACACATAATCAGTCACTAAACCGTATTTTCTGGTGTGAAAAGCGGGTGATACTTATAATTCTAACCTGGCAAAGAAAAATAGTTGTTTATCTCCTAGTTTTAACGCTAGAAATCATAGTGAATTATAATGGTAAACTTAACACATTAAATCACGTAAATGCTAATTTCTATACCACAGATCAGAAATGAAACAATCCCTACGAATGCTATTAACACACACTCATAAAGGTTCTAGAATCACGCGTTTAGATTATCCAAATTGTGAGCGACACTGATCAGTGAGTTTAAAGACCACTGCTTATATCCATTCATTTGCTCTCAGATCCCTAATGGTGTTAATTTCGCAATAATGTGCGAACCAAAGGATTGCGAAACTGTGGACCAGATGAAAAGTTCTCTGACGGCCTCCGTTCATCTCGTCAGTCGCTGCTTTGCCCGACATCAAAAGACATCGTCCCGCTAACGGAGTTTCTTTCGAAATCCCTCGCGTTCTCGAGATGAAATGCAAAACCGGCGTCAGAGTTCCCCTGTATCTGAAGATCAAAGGGTTAAGTGTTTATCCCACGTGCGATCAGACCGATGTCCGGTGATTGGCAGATCAACTCGCGTGAGAAACTTGGTAAACAAATCAGTGCTCGCTGCCTGTTATGCTGGCAGGTCACGGAAATTGGTAAACGTCTGTTTGTTTACATCTCAAAAGAAAAAGGGCGTGGATTAGATATGAGTAATGCAGTCAGAAATTTGCGTGGTTTGGCTTAGCAAATGGTAGACACTAAATGGGAAAGCAAAGGCTGTCAGATGACTGTATCAATATTTACATTCCACGTCACACAGAGTGACGGGAGATATGCTCAAAAACAGATCTTAGAAAACGCCACACCAAACGCCAGAGAATTTGTAGGCTAAAAAAACAACAAATTTAAGGTACTAAACAGAAAAAAGGAACACTATATACCCAAATTATAACTCATATGGGGTTGAACCGGGTATCCCATGCACAAAACAAAATTCAATGGTTTGTGCAAGGTCCTAAAATCAACAAGTGAGCAACCAGTCAAAACTTGACATGGGGAGAAATGAAAAAAAAAATGTATTAAGATTTGACCAGCTGTTTTATCACAAAATGTTTTGTGAATGTATGGACTTTTTTTTCTAAAAATTGTGCCTTGGTACGTATTAAAAAACATACGCAACAAAATTTCCAAATAAACTTTTTTGTTTTAAACCCGTCACCGAATAATTATTAAGGGCGTATCTACTTGGGCGACTAAATCGGCCTGCAAAGGTAACGAACTCTGTTCATTTTTTAGCTCTAAATATAAATATAAAATGTGAGTACTTATTCAAAATACTAAAATATTAATGGGAAAGATTTCAGAAAATTTGTCACAAAAAAAGGATAATTATTTCTCAAACACACGCCATGAAGCAATGGGAAGAAATGCATTGATTTCTTTGGGCATACAATTTAGTTTTCACGTCGAAATGCGCACCTATTGTACACAGTCGCTAGTAACTAATTCAAACCAAAAAAAAATATTTTTGAATGGATCTTGTAACTTTCCTGTAAAACTACTAAAAATTAACCCAGACAACAGTAAGAGTTTTTTATATAACGTAAAGAAGAAAATTCGAACATGACATGAGTTTTGAAAGGGCAAAAAATATATTAATAACTGCATGGAAAATCTAAGACTGCATGCAAAAATTCATGTCCATACAACAAACAGTTTTGAAGAAAATTGACGCTTTCTGTGGGCACGAATTTCCGAACGACTATACCACAATTTTCCGAAAATGCACTATGAAACGATTGCATGTTGGAGGGAACCTATTACTAAATGAACAATAAGAACATTAGGAGGTTAAATTGTTGACTTCTGTCCATGCCACGTTGTCAAACTTCCCAGTATCTTCTCTTTCTGTCTTCCTTCATCTCTTTTTTTTTTTCGATCTTTCCTGGAGTTACAATATACAAGGGGATTGACATAAGTATTAGGCCTGACCATGTAGGAGTCACAGGAGGAAGATGAAACTTGGCATATTTAAAGTTCATCATATTTGCACTGAATGTGTGAAGTACGCATTTGTTTCTTCAATGGGTTTTCCCGCTACGGTGCACGGCGCAATGTACCCTATTGACCGGATCTGCTGCTCCAAAGATTTGACAAAACAATGGAAAAGAAGGAGACCAGGGGAAAACACTTACAGAAATACACAGGGAGATGGAACCAGTGTTTCGTGATTCTTGTCCTTCATATACTTCGGTAAAAAAAACTGGTGTCAACAGTTTAAGTGCGGCCGCTCTAATTTTGCTAATCTGCCAAGATCTGGTAGACCAGCCTCAGAGTGCAACGATGAAAATGCAACAAGAGTGAAGAAAATCATTGACCAGGATCGAAAAATGACAATTGTGAAGATAGCTAGTAGAGTAAAACTAAATGAAAGAACAGTTTATAGAATTTCACACAACAGACTGAACATGAGAAAAGTGTGTGCACGCTGGGTTCCGCGACTGTTGACACGTGAACAGAAGCAAACGATGAATATTGCTGTCAACAGTTGCTCAAAAAGTGTCAGTCAAAAAATTTTTTGCAGACCATAGTGACAGTAGATGAGACTTGGGTACACCATTATGACCCCGAATCCAAAATTGCCAGCATGCAATGGAAAACCCCGGGCTCCCCAACACCTGACAAGCCGAGGGCGCAGAAATCTGCAGGAAAAGTGATGCTGTTTTTTTTTTTGGGACGGCAAAGGTGTCCTTTTGAAAGATTATCTGCCTCGTGGCAACACAGTTAATGGACAGTACTATTGGCAGAAGTGTGTCAATTCAGACGGTGGCTATATTGAAAAGGAATAAACACTATACAAAATTTCAGCTCTCTGTGACATGTCCTTCGTGGTCAGGCCCAAGACTTATGTCAATCCCCTTGTATTTCAGCGTTCTTCTTCCCATAACATGCCCAAAGAAAGTTAAGAAAACATTTTCTTCTATTTATATTGTAAGTACAATGATTTTCCACTTTCAATAGTTCTTTTACGTCTGTCTTTAGTTCTCTTCTCCGAATATAAAATATAATTACTGTAAAAATTGTAACAACACCAGTTTTACATAGAGTATACAGTAACCAAACAGATCGTGTCGGGAAAAATATCTACGTCGACTACGAATACAAAACGGTACAATAGTGAGGTAGACATAAAAAGAATTTTGTTAAGGTATAATGTAGAATGGAGGAACAAAAAAAAAAAAAAAAAACCACTTCACTGGACGAAGTGGATGAAATTAAAGCTGTTTCAAAACTGGGAAGTAGTAATTGAAGTCACGCCATTTGGCATGTATGAAAGAGACAAACACGAAGCTATTTAAAAAAAAAAAAAAAAAAAAGCAAAGTGTAAACGATGTCGAACCTCCTGGGATAGCTGCACATAATTCGGAGATCTAGTGTTCAATTTAAACTGTTTCAGCATACAGAGGGAGTAAACTGTTTCACCATACAGAGGGAGTAAACTGTTTCACCATACAGAGGGAGTAAACTGTTTCAGTATACAGAGGGAGTAAACTGTTCCAGCATACAGAGGGAGTAAACTGTTTCAGCATACAGAGGGAGTAAACTGTTTCAGCATACAGAGGGAGTAAACTGTTTCACCATACAGAGGGAGTAAACTGTTTCACCATACAGAGAGAGAGTAAACTGTTTCACCATACAGGGGGAGTAAACTGTTTCACCATACAGAGGAAGTAAACTGTTTCAGTATACAGAGGGAGTAAACTGTTCCAGCATACAGAGGGAGTAAACTGTTTCAACATACAGAGGGAGTAAACTGTTTCAGCATACAGAGAGAGTAAACTGTTTCAGTATACAGAGGGAGTAAACTGTTCCAGCATACAGAGGGAGTAAACTGTTCCAGCATACAGAGGGAGTAAACTATTTCAGTATACAGAGGGAGTAAACTGTTTCAGCATACAGAGGGAGTAAACTGTTTCAGCATACAGAGAGAGTAAACTGTTTCAGCATACAGAGGGAGTAAACTGTTCCAGCATACAGAGGGAGTAAATTGTTTCAGCATACAGAGGGAGTAAACTGTTTCAGCATACAGAGGGAGTAAACTGTTTCAGCATACAGAGGGAGTAAACTGTTTCACCATACAGAGGGAGTAAACTGTTTCAGTATACAGAGGGAGTAAACTGTTCCAGCATACAGAGGGAGTAAACTGTTTCAGCATACAGAGGGAGTAAACTGTTTCAGCATACAGAGGGAGTAAACTGTTTCAGCATACAGAGGGAGTAAACTGTTTCACCATACAGAGGGAGTAAACTGTTTCAGCATACAGAGGGAGTAAACTGTTTCACCATACAGAGGGAGTAAACTGTTTCAGCATACAGAGAGAGTAAACTGTTTCAGTATACAGAGGGAGTAAACTGTTCCAGCATACAGAGGGAGTAAACTGTTCCAGCATACAGAGGGAGTAAACTGTTTCAGTATACAGAGGGAGTAAACTGTTTCAGCATACAGAGGGAGTAAACTGTTTCACCATACACAGGGAGTAAACTGTTTCAGCATACAGAGGGAGTAAACTGTTTCACCATACAGAGGGAGTAAACTGTTTCAGCATTCAGAGGGAGTAAACTGTTTCACCATACAGAGTGAGTAAACTGTTTCAGCATACAGAGGGAGTAAACTGTTTCACCATACAGAGGGAGTAAACTGTTTCAGCATACAGAGGGAGTAAACTGTTTCAGCATACAGAGGGAGTAAAGTAAAGGTATTCTCATAGCAGATATTGCCGTAGGGGAGTGGTGTTACACACATCATTATATTAGAGTCAGCTTTGAGCGGTGGGGTGACCAGTTTGCGTTCTCGCTGCCTTTGCCGTCCGTTAATCAAGATCAGAGTACGGTACCCATTTACAGCTGGGTAGAAAGTAGCATGTCGATACCGTTAATATAACCCGTCACCTTTGCCGCAAGAGACCCACGCTCTAACAACTCTACCTTTGTACAGGGTAGCTGTTACGCAATTAGCATTGATAAAACATGTTAGCCTCGAAGCGATTTTTTTTAAACGCAAAGTGTAAATAGGGATCAAACCACCAGGCATAGCAGCAAATAATTCGTGCATCTTGTGTCCGGTAAAGAACCTGTTTCAGCATACAGTCAATAATAATAAAAACATAGACCATGGGTGAATCCACCTTTGAGTGGCAACACTGTATGCAGCTATACCAGATTGTTAGACCCCCATTTACACTTTGCATATTGACAAATCTCTTCGAGGCTAACCTGTTTTATCAATGCAAATTGCGTAACTTCAGTTAGAGCGCTGGTCTCTCGAGGCAAAGGTGCAGCAATATCTGCTATGAGAATACCGTTGCAATAATGTCTCTGTATGTTGAAACAGGTTATTTACGGGACACGAAATGCACGAATTATTTGCTGCTATGCCTGATGGTTCGACCTCCGTTTACACGTTGCGTTTTAAGATGCCGTCTAGGTTTTTTTATTTTTTTTTTTATTTTTCAAAATTCAGAGTGGCAACACTGACTGCACATAATTAGGGGATCTCGTGTCCACTTTAAACTGGTTTCAGCGTACAGAGCGAGTAGATCTCCTGAATAATGTCCAGAATTATTTCCTTTCAAAATTAACGGAGAAAGACAATAATATTAACTCTGATAACTCATACACATTTAACTGTCTCACAGACAGACAATAGAATTGAGAGTCCTCGTTCGCTTACAAGCAAGAGTAACGAGAAAAATATCACTTTCAGACCTAAAAGTTTTTTAATTTTTGGACATGCGTCCTAATATAACCGACTAGGTTGAACGGGGCGCGCCTCGCCTAAACGAGACAATTTTTTTTTTTTTTTTTGTAAAGTATATAAAACTGCTTTTAACAACAACAAAAATAAGGTAAAAGTATGCCACATTTTTATATAATGCACTGACAAGACCAAATGTACCAGTTTGTTAGCCAAGATGGTCTTCATCGATGCAAAATGAAAACCAAAAAAATCACAAATTGATTTTTTAAATGTTTGCTTTTTGTTCAACCTCGATTTATTTTTATTTTTTCCGTCCTTTTTTTTGTCTTTTATTTTAGATTGTGTTTGCTTGTTTTTGTTCGAGGAAGGATATATCTACATTTTTTGTTCTTAAACTCTGCAAAAACATTTTTTCACGATTAAAAAAAAATAATTTCAACAGCAAGACCAGTGGTTCTCAGTGTGGACCGTATGCCGCATTCACCCTCCAGGGGGCCATGCCATCTTTCTATAGGGGGCCATACCATCTTTCTAGGTGGCCATGCCATCTTTCTAGGGGGCCACAGTAAGATGGTAAAGTATCTTTTTTCAACTAGCAGCTACATTGAAGGGGGGGGGGGGGGGGGGGGGGGGGGGGGGGGGGGGGGGGGGGGGGGGGGGGGGGGGGGGGGGGGGGGGGGGGGGGGGGGGGGGGGGGGGGGGGGGGGGGGAGAGGTAAATGAGGCTCAGAAAATTGGGTGCATGAGCAAAACAACTTAAGAACCCCTGAGCTAAACTGATGACCAGGGAAGTATGTTCTGTACTGGATACTTGTTGTCACCGTCAGTTTTGCTGGCTAGTTAAACGTTTCTTTTTAGCAAACAAAGATTGCATCTACACCGCCTGCATAAGTTAATATTAACATTGACACTGACAAACAACATTTTTCTTTCTTATATAAGAATAAGTGTTCTTAGGTCAGTTTCTTGCGCTGATTTCAAATTTGAAATCCGTTTATCTCTATCACGTCGGGTTCTTAAGATATTTGTGAATAAATATATTTTTGGGAAACCGTTATTTGCTCCGTTTCATTTTTACTATATAACTTTTTAAAAATTAATAAAATGCAAAATAATTCTACTTTTTATACTGCTAAAAGATGTATGACATATGTTACGTTATATTTCAAATAGTTACTGTATTTTGAAATAATTCCGAGTGAAATATGGCTTCTAAAAGTTGTAGAAGTTCGGCTGATCTGTTCTGTTACGTGTGCGGATATTTTACAGATCGTGTTCACCAGAAAAACTTTACACCATTGCTAAAGAAAGCATATGAACTTTATTTCGATTCGAAAGTTGATGATGCAAATAAATCTTGGAAGCCAAATGCAGTTTGTTCGACTTGTGCAAATACATTGGCAGGTTGGTTACGAAAATCGCCGAAACATAAGTCGATGCCTTTTGGAGTGCCAGTAATATGGCGTGAATCGACAAATCACGCTACTGATTGTTACTTCTGCTTGACAAATATCTATGGTTTCACTTTTTAAAACTAGAAAGTCTGTGGTTTATCCAAATATTGAATCGGTTTCGAAACCAGTGCCTCATGATCCAATCACGTGTCCGATCCCAGTTCCACCAGAACAATATCCGTTGGACGTGAATGAACCATCAGAAAGTGATAGTTTACCTGCTTTAGAAACTAATTCTGACTCGGATTATATACCGGTGAATGATGGTGTTCACTTAATTAACCATTCAGAACTTTCAGATCTAATACGTGATCTCGCTCTCACCAAAGGACAAGCGGAATTACTCGGTTCGCGACTCAAAGAATGGAATCTTTTAGCGCCCAATACTCCGATATCTAAATTTCGTCATAGACACAGAGAACTTGTTCAATACTTTGAGATGGATGATGACATTTGCTATTGCAAAGATGTAAAAGGTCTAATGGTGCACCTCGGTCATGAGCACATAGTCAACGAATGGCGACTTTTCATCGACTCCTCCAAGACTAGTCTAAAAGCCGTGTTATTGCATAATGGAAATTTATTTTCATCAATTCCAGTCGCCTACTCTGTTCATATGAAAGAAACTTATGACAATATGGCTATACTTTTGGCAAAAATAAAGTACAATGACTACCAATGGCGGATTTGTGGAGACCTAAAGGTCATTGCAATTCTCACGGGCATGCAGACTGGGTATACTAAATTTTGTTGCTTCCTATGTGAATGGGACAGCCGCAACAAACAGGAACATTATGCAAGAAAGGTGTGGCCTATCAGGGATCATATGCAGCTCGGGCATAAAAATGTAATACACGAGCCATTAGTTAACAAAGACAGCATCATTTTACCACCGTTACATATAAAGTTGGGGCTCATGAAGTGTTTCGTAAAAGCGTTAGATAAAACGAGCAAAGCTTTCACTTATCTTCGAGAAAAGTTTCCGCAAATTAGCGATGCAAAGATAAAGGAAGGTATCTTTGTAGGACCTCAGATTAGGAAAGTTATTGCAGACAAACAATTCGAGAACTTGTTACATGGTAGTGAACTTCGCGCATTGATGGCATTCAAATCGGTCGTCGATAACTTTCTGGGAAATCACAAATCTGTCGACTATGTGCATATTGTTAAGCAGTGCATAGATGCATACAGAATTATGGGCTGTAACATGTCCCTCAAAATCCATTTGCTCGATTCGCATCTTGACTTTTCCCCTGACAACCTTGGCGAAGTCAGCGATGAACATGGAGAACGATTCCATCAAGATATCGCTGTAATGGAGTCACGTTATCATGGACGGTGGAGTGTGACCATGCTTGCCGATTGTTGTTGGATGCTTCATCGCGATGTACCACATGCCATTCACCGACGAAAGTCGACTGCAAAGAAATTCAAGCCTACATAACTGTTATACTTCTTGTACAAATGATGTTGTAATACTGTATGCGTTGTTAAAAAACTTCAATTGCGTATTTCTAGAGATCCCGACCTGATAGAGAAAAACGGTTTGCAGATTTAAAAACAGCGCATTAAAATTGACCAGAAAAACATAGAAATGTTAGAGAAAGAAAAAAAAAGTTTTTTTTTGTTAGTCAGTGTTATCTGCCATAGATTTTCACACAGAATGTCAAAACTTTGCTGACTGTTGTTAATTGTATGACTCGCGTTATTGACTGTGCGGTTATATGAAAGCATCAATGCAGCAACGCATAAAAACAGCCATTTTACTGAAAGTTCAGAATCGTGTCTCTGGTTTCGATCGTCCTTTTTTTTTCCCTTGCAAGCTGAATTCGGTAACAATATTATATGAATTTGCAATGTCCATGTTGTACATCTGTATCAGTTTAGAGGAGGGAATCTTCTGTACACCTTCCTTCCTCTGCTCTATAATCCATCTTTTTAAATAGCTTTTTAAAGCTTCATCTTAAACCTCTCTGCAATCCTTCTTCTCAATGCGCTCTTTAATTCTTCTACTCAACCACTCGAGACCTTCACTTTAAAACCCTCTTTAATTCTTCTACTCAACCACTCGAGACCTTCACTTAAAACCCCTCTTTAATCCATCTACTCAACCACTCGAGATCTTCACTTTAAAACCATATTTAATTCTTCTACTCAACCACACGAGACCTTCACTTTAAAACCCTCTTTAATTCTTCTACTCAACCACTCGAGACCTTCACTTTAAAACCCTATTTAATTCTTCTAGTCAACCACTCGAGACCTTCACTTTAAAACCCTATTTAATTCTTCTAGTCAACCACTCGAGACCTTCACTTTAAAACCCTCTTTAATCCATCTCCTGAACCACTCGAGATCTTCATTTTAAAACCATCTTTAATTCTTCTACTCAACCCCTCGAGACCTTCACTTTAAAACCCTCTTTAATCCATCTACTCAACCACTCGAAACCTTCACTTTAAAACCTTCTTTAACCCACCCATCAAAGTCATCTTTAATATTTCTACTCAACCCTCGAATCCTTCTCTTTACAGTCCTCTTTAATCATTCTACTCACCCCTCTACAAACCTTCTCTTTACAGTCCTCTTCAATCCTTCTTCTCAAAGCCCTCTTTAATCCTTCTCTTTACAGGCCTCTTTAATATTTCTACTCAACCTTCGAATCCTTCTCTTTACAGTCCTCTTTAATCATTCTACTCAGCCCTCTACAAACCTTCTCTTTACAGTCCTCTTTAATCCTTCCTCTCAAAACCCTCTTTAATCCTTCTACTCGGGCCTCTAGAAACCTTCATCTTAAAGCTCTCCTTAATCCTTCTGCTCAGCCACTCGAAATCTTCATCTCAAAACCCTCATTAATCCATCGTCTTATTACTTACTTAGTCGTTCCTTTTCTACCGTGAGGTGCAGAGGTTTGGAAGAGAGAGCGCCAGACTATCCTATCGGCTGCCTTCCTCCTGGACTGGCTCCATTCTAGTCCTCGGTCCTTCAAAGATTGTCTAATGTTGTCCTCCCAGCGAACTCTGGGTCGTCCCTCGGGGTCTGGATCCTTGGCTCCTTGTTTCCCATGCCTGTCGTGGCAGCCGATCTTCTCCCATTCTGCAGACATGGCCAAACCATCTTAATTGGGACTGTTCTACCTGGGTCTGCAGGGGGTAGGATTTAAGGCCCTGACGCATCGTCTGGTTGCGTACCATGTCTCTTCCTGTTACTTCAACCACCTTCCTCAGATACCTCATTTCTGAGGTTTGGATCTGGCTTTTATGGGTTGTAGTCATTGCCCATGACTCGCATCCATATGTCAAGACAGGGACATAGGTGGAGCGGTACACAGCCATCCTCGTTTTCTTACCAACCCCTCTCTCGCTGAGGAATCCCCGATTTATGGCCTGAAAAAGTCTCCCAGCTGCTGCCTTTCGAGTGGCCAACTCTTCTTTGATGCCTCCCTTTCGGTCTATAATAGCTCCGAGGTATTTAAAGTGGTCGACCTGCTCCAGGACCTGTTCTCCCAGCTTAATCTGATGTCTTCTTTCTTCTCGTGATATCACCATGGATTTTGTTTCAGAGCTGCCCATGACCATCCCTCTCTTCTCCAGCTCCTCCCCCCAGACCCGCAGGTTGGATTGGAGATGTGCCTCTGATTCAGCAATCAGGGCAACATCATCAGCAAATGCCAGCTCTGAAATATAGACCTGTCTCATCTTCCAGTACCCCACTGAATACCTTCCTGTTCATCAACGACCTGCCACTACATCTAAAATATTCAACTTGTGACCTCTTTGCAGATGATTGTACTATCTACACTAGTGACAATGACTGCGTGGCACTTGAAATGACTCTTCAATGCGATGTAGACAATCTAACAAAATGAAGTAATATGAATCGTATGCCATTAAACACAGCAAAAACGAAATCTATGTTGATTACCACCAGACAGAAACTCCTAAACTGCACCAAAAGATCGCTACAGGTACACGCGGAATCAATACAAATTGAACATGTAACAGAACACAAAGTTCTAGGAATCACGATTGACCAGCACTTAACGTGGAACTCCCATGTACGGAATTTAACCAAACACTTAGCTCAAAAGACGTACCAGCTAGCCAAAATAAAACACTTCTTAGACGCAGACACTAGACTATTGTTCTACACCTCACATATACAGACACATCTAGATTACTGCTCTACACTATGGGATGGTTGCCCTGCTTCCACCTCAAAGAGACTGCACTCCCTGCATAAGAGAGCAATACGTCTTATCACCGATAATCGCACGATATCACACACAAGGACAGGAAAAGAACCCACAATACTGTCCCAGAAAAAACGTCTTCTCTACAACAAAGCCAAGCTGACTCATGCAATTCTATCAAACAATGCTCCGCCGTACCTACGATCATTGTTTCAAACCAGTAGAAGAGAGGGACTACAATTACATCAGTTACGTCTGCCCAAACCTAGGATCGACCTGTTCAAACAGAGTCTAGCCTACTCTGGAGCCTACTTATGGAACAGCCTTCCACACCACCTAAAAAGCCTACCTACACAATATTCATTTAACAAAGCACTTTTCAAACACTTCCTAAACACTGATTATCTACCCCCATAAAAACATCATTTGCCTGTCAACATCTCATCCATAGGTCAACATTTCTTTTCCTCTTCTGCTCGTTTTTAATGGGAATAATTTGTTTTATATCCATGTAATACTATTATATAATGTAATGTATGTGAGAATGTACCCGCATACCACTGTACTTTAGAGATGTGAATGTTTCCGTTTGCTTAAATGGGTGATGTACATGCAGATATAATTTTTTTTTTTTTTAAACTGCTGAAAGACTTTTTCTGCTACAGAAGTGCGCAAGAAAGTGTTATTATTATTATTTCAATTTCCGCCAAGAATGTATGGATGTAAGCGAGAATGTGTTTTTGTAATTTTTGTATTGAGGATTGATGACACATTCAAAAATACTACAGATTAGACGTTTTGACCGCATAAGTGAGTGTCGGTATACATAACTTATTTATTTATTGTTTTGTTTATATTATTTTATTTTTATTATTATTATTTTTCTTCAGTCACTATCTTGTTTATTTTAAAAAAAAAAACCTAGGCTACTCATTTTTTATTATGATTGTATACTGTAAATGAATGCTGTTATGTTAACTTTATAATGTTGCATGCCTTTAAATTAATGCTTAAAGTAATACGTGGGAATAAAAGGATATAGTATGCAAGATTAATGAGAGTGAAAGGGCAGAATGTTAGACGGGCCTGCGCGCCCAATTCTCAACCCTTCGAAAATAAAGTTCGTTCGTTCGTTCGTTCGTTCCCCACATGCCTTGATGACATCGTCCATAAGGAATATGAAGAGGTAAGGTGATAGGATATCACCTTGTCCCACACCAGTGGTGGTCCTGAACTCCTCTGACTTATGGTTTACTGTCCTCACATAATTTCTGCAAGACTTGTAGAAGCTCAGTATAGCATGAATCAGAGGTGCTGGAATATTCTTCCTTGCCAAACAGTCCCAAAGTTTGCTCCAGGGGACCCTGTCAAACGCCTTTTCCAGATCTATGAAACAAAGATGGATCTCACTCTTATACTCATGGGCCTTTTCACTAAGCTGTCTGAGTGTGAAGATTAGGTCTTGAGTACTTCGGCTTGCTCGGAATCCGCACTGGACCCCCATCCAACCGTGGCTCAGCTAGGCGTCGGAGTCTCTGCTCTAGGATTCTAGAGCAGATTTTACCAGGGACACTGAGAAGGGATATGCCTCTATGGTTTCCACACTGTCGATTGTCACCCTTTTTTGAAAATTGGTGTTATGATGGCAATCTCCCAATCCTTTGGTATTGTCTTGTTGTACCACGCTGCCTGTAAAACCCTTAAGAGTAATAGGTCGCCTGATGCTCCCATGAACTTAACCATTTCTGGTGTTATACCATCATGCCCTGCTGCTTTGCCCATCTTGATTTTCTCCAGTGCTGCCTTCAGTTCTTCCATCTTTATGTCATCTTCACCATCATTGGTTTTCTCTTCTGTGTTAATGGTTATCATTTCTGATGCTTCACCATGCTCACCATCCAGGAGTTCTGAGAAATATTCTTTCCATCTTTCCATTACTTCATTCGGGACAGAAAGCAATTTGCCTTGCTTGTCCTTTATAAATTTGAGAGGGCATTGTTTTTCCTTCCTCATGTTCTTTAGGGTCTTATAGAACAATTTCTGGTTTTCTTGTGCATCTTTTTCTAGCTTTTCTCCAAATTCTTCCCAGGACATCTGTTTTGCTGCTAGCACTTTGTTCTTTGCTTCTGTTCTGAGTGTCACATATTCTCTATATTTTTCCATTTGTCCTGTTGTGTTTTTAGCTCCTAAGTATTGTTTCTATGCCATTTTCTTCTCTCTTATTTTCTCTTTGACTTCCTCTGTCCACCAAGGTGTCCTCTTTCTCTTGTTCCCAAGTCGGACTTCACCACATGCTTCTGCAGCAGCTGTCTTTATGATATCCTTGAATTTAATCCAGAGGGTTTCCAAGTCATCAGGTCGTTCTTCTGTGTTGCTCACCGCTGCAGCAATAAGCCCGTGATATCTGGTCTTAATTTCTGGCTCTCTCAGCTTGTAGGTCCTAATGCTCATTTCTCTCGCTCGTTTACTTGGTTTCTTGCGTGATGTTGGGCAGTTCCTAGGCTGAGCAACTCTTTCAGTTGTTCTTTTGATTGTTAGCAGGTAGTGATCACTTCCAATCTCTGGTCCCCTCCAGACTCTAGCATCTCGGACATATTTGAATGAGCTTCTCCGAACAATGGCATAGTCGATCACTGACTTCTCATTCTTTGTTGGTTCACATCTAGTGTATGCATGTATGCGCTTATGGGGGAACTTTGTGTTTGTAATGATCAGATTCTGCTCACTGCAGAATCTAAGGAGTCGCTTTCCATTGTCATTAAGAGTATCTTCTCCATATCTTCCGATAACTCCACCCCATCTAGCATGGTCATTTCCAACTCTGGCATTAAAATCTCCGAGCATGATAACTTCATCTAGGCAGTCATCCACTGTCCTTTGAAGCAGCTTGAAGAATTCCTCCTTGACCTCTGCTCTCTCATCCTCATTTGGCCCATACACGATGACCAGGTTGACTATGGTTTCTCCTTCTTTTAGTTTTACAACCATAATGCGCTCCGAGACAAAGTTCCATCCCTTGATACTATCTTTTGATTTTGGGCCACAATGCAACCCACGCCCCCTTTAGCTCTTTCAGACATGGGTACACCACTGTAGAGCAGCGTGTTGCCATCGAGATCCATGACGCCTTGTCCTTTTTTTCTTTGTTTCCGTTATAGCCAGGATTTCTAGTTTTGCTTTCCTCATCTCTTCCACCAGCTCCTCTTCCTTCCCATTTATTGTCCTCATTAAATCTATTCCACCCCAAAAACAACACATCTCCGGCTATTTCCGCTATGTGCGTAATTTACAGTTTTATTATGTTTGATTGGTTCAATCATTACTATTCTGCTTTCTATGAAGCACAGGGCTACAATAAATTCCTGCCAAGACTCAGTGTCTTGTGCCATCCGTTTAGCTCTTCCCGTGCCTTTTCTAAAAAAATTCGTTCATGTCTGTTTTCAGTTATTTTCTCCTTGTGATTTATGTCTTCGTCTACGTCTCTTACCCAGGGTATTGCCGAACAAGGATTGCCTTGTACTACTATCAGTATGTTTGCTTAATGCGTGCCCTAATACCAGGGTCGCCTTCTCACCTCTCGGTCCCCTGGCCCATGTCTGTTTCTTGTCATTAGTTCCATATTGGTGATCTTGTCACATCATTTAAATCCTTCTATTCTACGCAAGGGCTTATTTATGAACGTCTCTAAATTCTTGGTTCTCGTTTTTTTTTTTTTTGTTCTCCGTGTTTCAGAGCTATAGACCTGTCTTGATATTTGAATTTCAGATTATTGTTGTTTTGTTGGACTGTATTTTTTCGTTATTTCCCTACTTTCCCAGTGCAATGAAAGCTCATTGTATGTTTTTTTTAATTGATATTTTGACACAGTTCTCTGTTCTTCCAACTTTGTATCTATTTCTTTCATGATATAGTATGAGCCCGCATCTTGTTGGATATCAACAAGCGCAATGAAAGGATAATCAATGAAAGAATGAAATTAACAGCTTGACTGGGCAGGCACACATTGTTTTCAAAAACATTTTGATTTTCCAATTACTCTTACCGCAACAATAGTTTGAATGTAAAGAAAATAGACCATCTGACAAGCTATATTTCATTCATTCATTCATTCATTCATCATTCATTCATCTCCTTTTTAAACTCCTCACAGAACACCATAGCAGCAGATATCCGTTCAAGAAGCCGGCATTAAAGCACATCCTGCAGCAACGGTTTCTAAAACATTTATGTCTTGTTACTGTTTTGCTTCCTCAGAGAAACCCCCACCCCCGGAACTACACAAGGCAAGCTATTCTTGCGACAACTGTTTTTATAGCTATTTTGAAGCGCATTTACTCGTTTCTTTTTCTTTGGTTTTTTTTTTTTTTTTTTGCTAATTGTCTACCTACAATCCTTCGATTGCGAAATCAAGATATAGTTTAGTAGCATTAGCACGTGGCTGGTGTTAAGTACCATTTCTAATCTTTCATACATCTTATGTATGAGAGTATTCATTATGAGCGTCGGAGTAGCAGAGGGCTTGCTTCACGGGGGAAGCGGACCATGTTCGAACCCAGTTTGTGTCACGCTCCGGTCTACCAGGCTGTAAAAATGGGACCCTGCTCCTGAGTTAGGGACAACTAAGACAGTGAGGAAGAGCGCTGGTCAGTCCCACCTCATAAAGCTGAGACCTATAATATTTGATGGCTCTAGAACGTCACTTCTCTACGGCCGTATCTGTTATGGGATTACTATACCTATATTCCGCATCTGCCCAAACATTTTATCATAATTTTTTTAACAAATAAGCATTTGTTAACATAGTTCACACGCACGCACTTCATATTGCTTTTTCTGATCCTCATATTTCATGTATTTTTACTTGAACTACCTGTTATGCTCATCTACTTGTCTCTTTGTTTAAGTGTAGTGCCATCCACTCACTTCCTATTTCTTCCATCTAGCTTCAAATTCCTTCCCTGAAGCAACAGGCAAAAATCTATGCCTAATTTTCTGACTACGCATCAAATGTCCACAAAACTCGAAGTGCGAGATGGATCCTACTTGACAGCGCTGTAGTAAACTGCTAGAATGGTCGTGGTATTTGTCTCATATTGTAATGATTACCCAACGTGACTTAGACAGGTCAACAATGAGACAGAGTTCTATATGATAATGGTGTTTGAGTTAATGTCGTATTTAAGAATACTCTCCTAGGAAATAACGTCAATGAAAGTGGTTCTCAAAAATGTGATCCGTGAGTTCCCAGGTCCCGCAAGCTTTTTTTCTTCTTGTTTCGCTCTTATATGAACACGTTCGTCTACTAAGAGTTGGCGGTCTGACCCATGCTTCGCTGATCGCCAGAAAGTTTCTCAATATCGTTTGATGAATGCAGCACCCATCAGCTTCCCCTCGTGCAGCCGACATTCTTGCAGGACATGTTATATTATTAGCTTTAATTCTCTACTTGGACATTTATCTCCTCATCAGCCATTATCTTTTTCGTCCAACGCAGCCCCCACTGCTGACACCTTTATAGGAAGCCACACCAAGGTATTCATGTGTTCTTACAACAAAGGTTTCTGTAACAATTTGTTTTACAGGATGAGGTTACAACCCAATGCACAACCTCATATTTGTCGCCTCTTACGAATTGCCATAAGTGTATGTACTCGTAGTACTATTATTTTTCTTTATCTCATCAGATACCCCAAGAATCTTCACGGGGAAGACACGTATCTTTTGGTTCCATTTGTTAGTATGTTGAAAATATGCTACTTCAGTCCGTAATGGTGATCCCTTATCTGAAAATGCAATTATTCCGTGATTTTTTTAATCTCAATTTTAATTTTCATAAATGGGTGCTAGAATAGAACAGAACGACTGTAATGGCACGAAACGAACACCAATGTGGACACGATGGCAAGAACCAGACAGGTGGCTATTCGTGACCATTTTTTTCATTTTTTGCGGAGAAATTCGAATGTTTTGTTTCCTTTACTGAAAATATGAGAACCACTGATCTAGATCAGTAGTTCTCAATGTGGGCCATGCCATATTTCTACATTGCCAAAGTAAGATATTGTTAAGGTTTTTTTCCCCCAGCTAACAGTGACTATGGGGGGGAGGGGGGGGTCCAAAGAGGTAAATGAGGCTCAGAAAGGGGTCATGAGCAATAAAAGGTTAAGAACCCCTGATCTAGACAACGAAAATCATTGATGCAGACGATAATATAAAGCTGCTGTGGTTTTTGTAATCGATTATTGTGCTTCAGATGAATTATATCAGTACAGTGGTTGTTACTTTCGTATTGATCCCTGGCACAGTATAGTGGGTCGATTCGATTAAAAAAAAAAAATAATAGCTGGGGTATGCGCAAATTTAAATTGATAGAGCTTGCGGCTCGCAAAATTTGAAATTTTTATAAAACACAAGTTTTATTCAATGAAGAAATATTAAAGCAGTGTAAACCGGTTTTATATGACTACGAGTTACAGTAGGACTGATATATCGTATCTTACAAACGAATAATGCAATTTGATTGGACGTTTGGAACGTCTGGAGACAGGAACAGAGTGTTAACATCCGGTCACATGCTTGACACATGCGTATACTTTTCACGTGCGGGCCATGGTTCGTATTTCTTCAGTAATTATTAGCTGTCTTCATTTTAATAGGCCAATGATAACTTGTTGTCGTACCAAATTATGATCATCAGAACAGGAAACAACTCCGCCAATGCCGGTCCCAAGCCCGGATGAAAAAGGAGGAGGGCGGCCTGCATGGAGGCCGTAAGGAGGCAGCCCCTCCACCATGCAAAGGCACAACAGGCCAATCACCTGTTTGCTTTAAATCACGATTACTAGCAACACAAGAGAGAAAACTGGACTGATTCTAAAGGCGACGAACTGGAACGGACTACGGACTACGACTTATGGAACTTGGAACAAAGAAGTATAAATGGGAAGGAGCTGGTGGAAGAGATGAGGAAAGCAAAACTAGAAATCCTGGCTATAACGGAAACAAAGAAAAAAAGGACAAGGAGTCATGGATCTCGATGGCAACACGCTGCTCTACAGTGGTGTACCCATGTCTGAAAGAGCTAAAGGGGGCGTGGGTTGCATTGTGGCCCAAAATCAAAAGATAGTATCAAGGGATGGAACTTTGTCTCGGAGCGCATTATGGTTGTTAAACTAAAAGAAGGAGAAATCATAGTCAACCTGGTCATAGTGTATGGGCCAAATGAGGATGAGAGAGCAGAGGTCAAGGAGGAATTCTTCGAGCTGCTTCAAAGGACAGTGGATGACTGCCTAGATGAAGTTATCATGCTCGGAGATTTTAATGCCAGAGTTGGAAATGACCATGCTAGATGGGGTGGAGTTATCGGAAGATATGGAGAAGATACTCTCAATGACAATGGAAAGCGACTCCTTAGATTCTGCAGTGAGCAGAATCTGATCATTACAAACACAAAGTTCCCCCATAAGCGCATACATGCATACACTAGATGTGAACCAACAAAGAATGAGAAGTCAGTGATCGACTATGCCATTGTTCGGAGAAGCTCATTCAAATATGTCCGAGATGCTAGAGTCTGGAGGGGGCCAGAGATTGGAAGTGATCACTACCTGCTAACAATCAAAAGAACAACTGAAAGAGTTGCTCAGCCTAGGAACTGTCCAACATCACGCAAGAAACCAAATAAACGAGCAGGAGAAATGAGCATTAAGACCTACAAGCTGAGAGAGCCAGAAATTAAGACCAGATATCAGGGGCTTATTGCTGCAGCGGTGAGCAACACAGAAGAACGACCTGATGACTTGGAAACCCTCTGGATTAAATTCAAGGATATCATAAAGACAGCTGCTGCAGGAGCATGCGGTGAAGTCCGACTTGGGAACAAGAGAAAGAGGACACCTTGGTGGACAGAGGAAGTCAAAGAGAAAATAAGAGAGAAGAAAATGGCATGGAAACAATACTTAGGAGCTAAAAACACAACAGGACAAATGGAAAAATATAGAGAATATGTGACACTCAGAACAGAAGCAAAGAACAAAGTGCTAGCAGCAAAACAGAAGTCCTGGGAAGAATTTGGAGAAATGCTAGAAAAAGATGCACAAGAAAACCAGAAATTGTTCTATAAGACCCTAAAGAACATGAGGAAGGAAAAACAATGCCCTCTCAAATTTATAAAGGACAAGCAAGGCAAATTGCTTACTGCCCCGAAGGAAGTAATGGGAAGATGGAAAGAATATTTCTCAGAACTCCTGGATGGTGAGCATGGTGAAGCATCAGAAATGATAAACACTAGCACAGAAGAGAAAACCAATGATGGTGAAGATGACATAAAGATGGAAGAACTGAAGGCAGCACTGGAGAAAATCAAGATGGGCAAAGCAGCAGGGCATGATGGTATAACACCAGAAATGGTTAAGTTCATGGGAGCATCAGGCGACCTATTACTCTTAAGGGTTTTACAGGCAGCGTGGTACAACAAGACCATACCAAAGGATTGGGAGATTGCCATCATAACACCAATTTTCAAAAAGGGTGACAATCGACAGTGTTGAAACCATAGAGGCATATCCCTTCTCAGTGTCCCTGGTAAAATCTACTCTAGAATCCTAGAGCAGAGACTCCGACGCCTAGCTGAGCCACAATTGGATGAGGTCCAGTGCGGATTCCGAGCAAACCGAAGTACTCAAGACCTAATCTTCACACTCAGACAGCTGAGTGAAAAGGCCCTTGAGTATAAGAGTGAGATGCATCTTTGTTTCATAGATCTGGAAAAGGCGTTTGACAGGGTCCCCTGGAGCAAACTTTGGGACTGTTTGGCAAAGAAGAATATTCCAGCACCTCTGATTCATGCTATACAGAGCTTCTACAAGTCTTGCAGAAATTATGTGAGGACAGCAAACCATAAGTCGGAAGAGTTCAGGACCACCACTGGTGTAAGACAAGGTGATATCCTATCACCTTACTTCTTCATACTCCTTATGGACGATGTCATCAAGGCATGTAAGGAGAGAACAAGAAAGTATTCAGTGGGGTACTGGAAGATGAGACAGGTCTATATTTCGGAGCTGGCATTTGCTGATGATGTTGCCCTGATTGCTAAATCAGAGGCACATCTCCAATCCAACCTGCAAGTCTGGAAGGAAGAGCTGGAGAAGAGAGGGATGGTCATAAGCAGCTCTAAAACAAAATCCATGGTGATATCACGAGAAGAAAGAAAACATCAGATTAAGCTGGGAGAACAGGTCCTGGAGCAGGTCGACCACTTTAAATACCTCGGAGCTATTATAGACCGAAAGGGAGGCATCAAAGAAGAGTTGGCCACTCGAAAAGCAGCAGCTGGGAGACTTTTTCAGGCCATAAATCGAGGATTCCTCAGCAAGAGAGAGGTTGGTAAGAAAACGAAGATGGCTGTATACCGCTCCACCTATGTCCCAGTCTTGACATACGGATGCGAGTCATGGGCAATGACTACAACCCATAAAAGCCAGATCCAAACCTCAGAATTGAGGTATCTGAGGAAGGTGGTTGAAGTAACAAGAAGAGACATGGTACGCAACCAGACGATACGTCAAGGCCTTAAATCCTACCCCCTGCAGACCCAAGTAGAACAGTCCCAATTAAGATGGTTTGGCCATGTCTGCAGAATGGGAGAAGATCGGATACCACGACAAGCATGGGAAACAAAGAGCCAAGGATCCAGACCCCGAGGACGACCCAGAGTCCGCTGGGAGGACAACATTAGACAATCTTTGAAGGATCGAGGACTAGAATGGAACCAGGCCAGGAGGAAGACAGCCGATAGGATAGTCTGGCGCTCTCTCTTCCAAACCTCTACACCTCACGGTAGAAGGGGAACGACTAAGTAAGTAAGTAAGAACAGGAAACTGTTGGCGCTAGAGCATACATCTTGCGCGGAGCTTCGTGGATTGTTATTTCCCTGGGCGTAATATTGCTACTTTTTGTCTGTGTGTTACCTGGGCCCCAAAGGAGAGCACTGAATAGTAATATTGTAACCTAGCAACCTACCATGTAACAATGCTTCTAAGGAGGGTGGAACATTGTTACTGTCACCTTTTTGTTGCTGTGGTGTGTGGGTTTATTATTGTTGTCGTCTTGTTGTTGGTGTGAATGCTAAATGTGTGGGTCGTTTCTTTGATTCGATTAATGGTGACAAGATGAACATCACGGTAACGGTTGAATTACGTAGAGGTCAGTAAGGTCGACAGTTAAACAGGAACTTCCAAAAAATGCTGTGTCGTTGAGGGTGTTGACTTGAAAAAATGACGTATCTTGTAACTTGATGAGCTTGAAACTTGGACAATACGCATTTCAAAACAGGACATCAGAATCTTGTTAAAAATTATTTTCCCCTTCTGTTGGCCACCAGCTGTTACCGGTGCGTTTGTGGTACTGTGTTGACTGGTGCTGCTGACAAGGGTGATGTCAGAACTGTCGGGCTTACTGTTAGTGGCCGACGTGTTTATAATAAAGCAAATGTTAGTGGGTCGTTAATGATGATGAGGACAAAGTCAACACAACAGCAACGACTGGGTCATAAAGCTGACCAACTGGTAAGTCAAGCAGGCTGGACCCATTGTTTGACGATAATTTACGACACAGTTTATTGTAGACGAGGTACAGACATTATAGGCAGGTAGTAACAATTCATAAAAGTACGTTTCATGGCAGAAAATACATCATTATTAAGTAAGCATTGATATGACCGTTGATTGACAGCACTGGCCGTTATAGCATCAAGGTCAACGGCTTGACAGAATACAGGACATCTTATATAAATTATTCTGACATCTTAATCTGCTCCTGATGCCAGAGGGTCGCACTAGCAGCTGGACATATTGAGTTCAGCTGAAGCTCTGCCGTAACATACAGGTTTGCAAGTCTCTGAGGCGTGAGACATAAAAACGAGCCGTTTGTTTGGCTAAATATAATACGGGAAGGATTCTTGGCAAGGTTCTTCAAGAAATAGCTTCCTCGTGTTTCAATTCATAAATATATTAACAAGCGTGTGTCCTCCCTTGACTTAGGGCAGGTACACAAAACTCACGTCTATCTTGGACGGAAAATATCTCGGACTGCCTCAAGCATCATAGCTCGATGACAACAGATCGACGCAGCAAGCCGCGCTATTCTGTCCAAATATCGTGCACGACGGCACGCAAATAATAACATACAATTTACTTAGATGCTTTTACATGTGCGTCTATAAAAGACTAGACCCACATGTGAGAATCTCAAACACTTAACTCCCACGTGAAAAGAACTTAACAAACAAAGAACCGGCTACCCAGTCATGTAGAAAATTTAAGCCACAAAAAACTTTAACAAGACAACAAGGACAACAAATGAAAGAGGGAATACCAAAACCTGTGAACAGTAAATATAAATTATACATAAACTGGTATGTTGCAAGCTCACGTAGGAAATAAAGAAATAGAAAACTAGACAACAGAAAAACAGCAGCTGTAGAAGGTTTACCGGCACCACCGCCTCGCTTCGAGAGTGAATCGAGACTAGTCACGCTATCAAGTATTTTGTTAATCATAACAACCAAGCTACATACCTGTTGATGTGTATTATTTATAAACTATAGAAAATAAAACTCAGCCATCCAAGACAGAAGGTCCTCTGGTCAGGGGGCTCATGACGCAGTCCAGAGAAAGAAAAAGATCTGGGTTTCTAACGCCTCATTTTTCTTCTAGACATGAAAGACTTTCATAAATGAGTGCTAGAATAGAACAGAACGACTGTAATGGCACGAAACGAACACCAATGTGGACACGATGACAAGAACCAGACAGGTGGCAGTAGAATTAAAGATGAGAAGAAGACGCACGCGATGGATAGGTCCCACATTGAGGACAACATTACGAGGCCGACATTGTTCGTGAATACCAGGGTAAAAACGGAGACCTACAAACACATGGAGAAGATAACTAGAGACAAAAATGAAGGGATGAGGAATACATGGAAATACTTTGAACTGATGGCACGTGACAGGAAGACATTGAAAGACCTTGAACTGATGGCACGAGTCAGGAAGAGTTTGTTAAAGGCCTTTGGAATGATGATGATGATTATTGCCGCTTTGGGCAATTCACAATTAAGTAATATTTCTACCTTGGGCAATTCATTATTTAGTACGAAGTTACCTTTGACAATTGATGGAATAAGTAGTATTGTTACTAAAGGCAATTTATGAATAAGTAATGTTACCTTCAGCAACATTTAAGTATATCATAGTACCTGGGGACGGTTATCAAGCAAAGTGTTAGTTAAGTGTTCGCTCGTAGCAAAGGTCATGTCTGATTAAAATTGCGATTTAATTATTTTAATGGCGAAGGCCTTTAATCTTCCACTTTGAATGGTGATTAGAGATTAGATAATGGCTGAATAAAGAATGGAGAATAATGAGTGAAGAATGGAGAATTCAGTTGGAATAGCAGATAGGGGGTTGTGGTGGAAGTTGTATTCTCTATCCTATGTCAATCTAATCATTTTGTGTAGAAATGTGAAAAAGTTACACTGACGGTCAATTAGCAAATAAACCCAGTGTTGTTAGTATTTTGCTAAAAGATATATATACAAGGTATATGTCACAGAACATCTTCATGAGTATGAATGATGATAGTGTTTGGTGTAAGGGTCACTGAACTGTTGTTAACACTTGGTTAAGTGTAACTCAGGTATTGAGTTCATGTCTGACTTTATGTCAACATGGTGTGACTGGATTAGTCTGTGTTTGGCAGCCGAGCGGTACGCTCGAGTCTGTGACTAGTAGCCGAGCTGTGAGCTCGTATTGTGTGACTGTGGAGAAACACAGATGTGATTATTCGAATATGTGAGGAGTTATTTATTATATATTGTGTAGGTCCTGCATATTGTAAAGGCGAAGATTATTGTACCGCCTAGAAGTGTTCCTGGTGGAACCATATTGTTATTTCTGTTCGTGGAGAACAGTATAGGGTGTTGCAGTGTCCGCCCCTGGAGCTACTGGAAGAAAGGCGACGCGTTTCCCGCCTTTGTAGCGTTATCGGAATAATACAGGCGTTGTTGGTTTCCAGCCTGGATGAGATTCGGAGAGAATCTAGATGGCGATGTTTAATGCCGCCAACCACTAATAATAAGTGGATCACACCTGGATGGTGTTATGATTGTGCGAGGAAGGTATGCCACACCGAGGACTGTATATGTAACTGTTAGTGTGTGTTCGTGTAAGGTCATTTTTGTGAACACGAGAGTCAGAGTTATTTCCTGCAGGCAATGTCAGCCTGGAGGTGAGTCAGTATGCTTGCTACATGTACTTGATTTCCATGATGTATATCTATCAGTTTAATAAATGTCTTGGAACTGTACCAGTGGTGTTGGGTTAGTTCGTACGAGCCATTGTTGATCTTCATCTACATACAACACACACCCACCATAATATGATGTTCCTCACATCTGGGAACATCATCATCGTTTAAACACTCCTTGACTATATATATATATATATATATATATATATATATATATATATATATATATATATATATACACACAGATTGAATATATTTTATAAAAATGTGATGTGTAGTCAAACAAATCTGTACAGTACAATATATACTGAAGCACATTAAAAACGCACCACCTGTATAATCCAGGAACAGAGTGTGAAATGTAAATACCTTGTATAAGTGTTTACAAGTTTACATATTTGGAATCTTTATTCATTTTTCTATGAATCCATGCTGGTCATTAATGTGTACATTTGATTGTTATGAAATTCATTGCATTCTGAGCAGGCAAGGGAGAAAACGAAAAATGCAACCAATAAAAAAAATCATTCACACTATTCTCAGTATCTGGTATGTCCACCGTGTGCTTGCAAACAAGTTTGGCAGCGGCTCCGCATGGAACGCACAAGTCTCTGAAGGAAATTCCGGGGAATCAAGTCCCATTCACGTGTAAGAGCATCTTCGATCTGTTGCAGATTAGCTGGAGAACCTTGCCCGTAGACTCTACGTCCAAGCTCGTCCCACAGATGTTCTATAGGGGTCATGTCTGGTGATAGGGCAGGCTAATCAATCGTCACAATGTTCTGCTGCTGTAGATATTGCTGCGTAATGTATGCGGTGTGCGCACGTGCGTTATCCTGCTGGAGAAGCTGCAAGTCTGGATAATTTGTAAACGCAGGAGCAACCAATGCATCCAGAAACTCATCTCGATATGTCACAGCATTAACATTTCCACGGAAGACGTGAAGAGGCAAGCGATGGTGAAAACTGAATCCTCCCCAAATGTGAACACTGCCACCTCCAAATCGGTTGTGCTGACGAGCACAGCAATCTGCAAAGCGCTCTCCACACCGTCGCCAAATCCGCGTACGTCCATCAGCAAAGGATATGTTGAATCTGCTCTCGTCTGTGAATAGGACAGCATTCCACTGCAGTCTAGTCCATCTGACATGTTGCTCTGCCCATTGCAGGCGCTGCTGATGATGTCTGTGAGTCAAGTTTGGCCCAACATAAGGTCGTCTTGCAGTAAGGCCTGTATCTCTGAGTCGTCGTATGACTGTCATTCAAGAGACTTGCCCACGTCTACTCACTATTGCTCTTGCTGTTTGACTTGCCGGGAGAGAACGACTCCTTAGGTGACTCAGCACAATATGACGATCTTGCGCAGGGGTAGTAACTCGTGGTTGGCCACTCCGAAGTCTATCCCTGGCACTGCCAGTGGTTCCGTAACGTTCATTGAGACGTACAATAGTGCTGTAGTGGCAATTCATCCTTCTGGCAATGGCCCGCGAGCTCATTCCGGTCTCCAACATACCAATGGCTCGTTGGCGGTCGTTTTCAGATAGTCGTGGCATTTCAAGCACATGTACTGAGTTTTTTGTCTCAACAGCCTTTTTAGACCGAGTATACTGCCACAACGCGTACACATTTTCAGGGTCATAGCTGTTGGGAATCGTGTTGCACGTGTAACTTTCATTGTTTTCATGTAGTCTGTACACAAACCCGTGGGTTGAATCATGCACTTTCCATTCCAGCAGCCATTCGCTCTTTACCTCATGACAAACACGGGGAAATCCATTCCCACACCTTTTTTTCCCAGCTTCTCGGCATCAGTAGAGATAATAGTAGTGCGTTTTTAATGTGCTTCAGTATACATTGCTGTAGGTCAGAAATGGTTACAGTTAATTGTGTAAGGAGGTTAACAGGAAATTAAGGGAGACTGTTAAATTCAGATTTAACGTCGGTGTTCGTCTGGCGATCAAGAATGACAAGAGTGGCTTCCCTTTACTATGCAATGTTGCCAAATATTTTCATGAAAAGTTGCGAGAAAACAATTTAAAAGTGGTGAAATGGAATTCTTAGTAGCTCCATTGTGTGTGAGTGTGAGTTATATATATATATATATATAGCTCTCTGTTTCTACGGATACAACGTTAGTAGAACTCAACCAGGAGTCAGTCCACAGGCAGGAGAATATTCAAGTTGTTCTGCCTGATGATGATCTCACTTACTTCTTGGCGGCAACAAAGTTGGAGTGTGTTCAATTCTCTGCACAAGACAACAAAAGACTGACACGTGAAAGCCATGATCCCTTATAGTGACAGGAGATTAAAAGGCCGAAATACTATATCGACGGGGATGGGGGACGGGGATGATGAGAGTGTCCCCTGTTGTATCGCTCTTTATAGAATTTACTATCATCTTACTCAAAATGTGGATGCTACTACTACGGAAGTCACTCTTTATCACCAGACGACCGCCAACACTATAACTGAATTTTGCGTGTGTATATATATATATATATATATATATATATATATATATATATATATATATATATATATATATATATATATATATATATATATATATATATATATATATATATATATATATATATATATATATATATATATATATATATATATATATATACATACATACATACATACATACATACATATACATATATATATATATATATATACACACACACACACTAGCAATCACCCGTCAAACTTGACGGGTTTTTTAATTATAGTGTGCTGTTTCGGTTCCCAGATGAGCAGATAGAAGTACATTCTTAGAGTGTTTTTGTTTTCTTTCCATTATACAGTGTAATGAAACTGTTCATGGACACCGTCATTTGAACGCTTTTCTTTGTTGATTGTAATTATTTTCGGGAGAGTATATATATATAATGGAAGCAATACAATTTTTCAACACGGTTGCATTCCTCAGCTGTGACCAACGTACACACGGCGAGCATTTTGTTATTTTAGATTCAATTTAAAAGTTCTTTGATGACAACATTTCGTGTGAAAGTTTGTTTTCAAAGAGTGTTCCCTGATAATAAGTGGTTTTCTTTGTCGACCGCTACTAATTTCGTGGAAGAATTAAAAAAATTAAAATTAAACCAAAGTATTTGTTTCACATAACTCACACGCCGCGCAAGTTGCACACCGTGCGTTGCGCACTTTTTTTTCTGGCGCGAGTTACTATTTCGAGTGAGACCGATCGACATAACATACATCGGTAATTATGTTAGTTGGGATATATATATATATATATATATATATATATATATATATATATATATATATATATATATATATATATATATATATCTATATATATATATATATATATATATATATATATATATAACTGAGTATTCTAGACAGACTTATCCATCTAGTACAAGAGATAAATAAAACAAGATAATAAACATGACATAGTTCCCCCAAAAAATCAATTGAATTTGTGTAAAATTATAACCAGTCACATGATAAAACTGTACATTATGCTGCGCACTATCCATAACATTTCCAGCACCATAACATCCGGCAGAAACTACAACTCTCCCATTATAAACAGTTGTTGTCTGACCTTTTTTTTTTTTCGTTTCCTTTCAGTGGTCAAGCCAGAGACAATGATGATAACCAAAGGTAAGTCCCAATACCCCCAAAAAAAAGAAGTTACAGAGTTTCATAAATGTGCCCTTGCGTAGAATGGAAGGATTGTGGTGGTAAAAGATCATCAATGTGGAACTGATAACAATCAGACAAGTGGAACGAGAAGAACTGCTATGCTATAGACCGCAGAAGGACGGCTAAAGAGGGGTTGATCAAAGACAACCTGGCATAGAAAAGTGGAGGCTGACATGCAAGGCATGAACCAGAGTTGGGGCACGGCACGAAGGATGGCCACCGACCGAGCAAAAAGGGGAAAGTTTGTTGCTGCATTACAAGACGCTACTAGGCGTGATGGCCACTGACTGCTTTGTCAGTCAGTGGCTAAGAATCCAAGAAGAAGAAGTGGAAGGAAAGATGAGAAGAAGACGCCTGTAGTGGATTTGATGGTATTGTATGGTTGTGATATTAATTAGTGTGATGCATGAGGTCAGCTGTGAAGGCTCCTGAGATAAATGTAGTTGTGAATTGTCAGAAGGCCCTTCGTGCTACCACTACGACCTCACACCTATCTTTTTTTTTTATCTAATGAATGTGGCTACGTTAAAGTTCTAGGGTAATGATATGTAATGTGTTGTGGTAGTGTACATACACACACAGAGATATTTAACAATTCTAATAATATTAATAAAATGTTATGACACACTGAACTAACTCAAGCTGTGTAAAATTTTTGATAATAAATTTTCTTTAAGTTTATTTGTTCTGAACCAAGGTTTTATTTTTGGTCAGAACATATGAAAGGTTTTGCAATTATTAATGAAATGCATGAATATATGGCATAATAAATGAAAGGTGTATACATATGTATTTTACAATACTAGTTATTATTACTATTGTTTATAGTTGTAATTTTTCTGGGAGAAAGTTTAATGGATGTGCTGTTGGGGTGACCTCATCACTCCCTGTCTATGGCGACTACACATTGTCCATTTATTGATGATATTATAATTGGTGTGTTAGAAATTAAGTTGGTGAGTATTCAGCAGTCCAGACGCTCACGTATCTTGAATGAGTAATCTGGTACTGGAATCAGGTGGCCCCACCTCTCCGTGCTTGGGGGCAATATCAGGCTGCTCTGCCAAAATATAAACTGCACGGGTCCACTCTTGTAATATTCAACACCTCATTTGACACCACATTGGTGCCAAATAAAAACTCACAGTTCTGCAATAAAGTATTGGTCATGTGTCAGAATTCCATTCTCTAACCCATTTCTGGACACAACACCACACACAACAACAACACCACATAGACAGGTCAGATCTCGTTGACCATACAACACATCTTACCAAGTTGGTTTCACATAGGATAAGTTCTCCCAGACTACATATTCTGAAATATGTTCATTAGCTTCCTGCCATAGAATAGGATAGGTGATATGTTCCACTGATCTCAACACTTGATCTGTCTTTCATAATCCTTGCTGGAGTTTATGTATTTTATTTGTCTCTAGACCCTGAACTGGGGCGGGGGGTCTAGAGCGAATCCTTACTTGTTGTAAGGGCTAGATTATGATATGGCAGTATCAAATCACTCGAAACAATAATCAAATATTAAAATATACAAAGAAATACTTTCAGTCTTACCAGAATATAGAACACAGTTAATTGCTAGCAAAACTCAGCTGAGCTGCTGGCTTTAGTATGGCGTCCCTCTAAATATTTCAATTAGTTTCTGGGAATTGCACCACTAAATAATTCACTTTGTCTACTAGGACAACTTATGACGAATGGCAAAGATGCGCGTCTGAGCGCCGATAATATATTCATCTATGGCCAATCACCGCCTTTTTCTTTTCAAATTCAAATCTCCTACCAAAAAGTCATTTCAGTCATACCTCAGTCAAGTATGCCTTATTGTCTGTTGGTCCATCTGTCTCTACTTGCGTTTCACACAAAAAACACACTTGTTTTTTTAACCAACTCCGCCTTCCCCTACACAATTTTGCCTTTAAAGTTATTTTTAGCCACAATGCACCATCCCATCCCCTCTCTTTCATTCTAACTAGATTTTAGCACTTGAGTCTCAAGGCTACAGTTTTTGAAAATTAAGGACATTTTTTTGTTTCAATGCAGTCGCTCGCTGATATGAACAACACAGTCTTTTGTCAATATCTTTCTTATTATCTGTCCGTCTGTATAAATGAAAGCATATTATTTCACTGCTCAAGATGGGCCATCCGGCCAGCTAGGTTTTATATTCCTAACATCATTATTAAGAAAAAGTTACTTTTCAAGGTTAGTTGGTTTTTCGAAATATTTCTAGCATCTTCTATACTGCGTTTGCCGCTGAATTCAAATAAACGGACTAAGTTATCGCAAAAGCGTCCAAGAAATGACTGTTGTTTATAATAGCTAAGGTCCCTTTTGTCAATTTCTTTACCTTATGTCAACTTGGGGACGTGACTTTTTCCTCCTTTCCCCACCAATTGCGTCTTTTAGCCTTGCTAGTTTCAAGCACGCGTTCAGTCAGATTTTTTTTCTTTTGATCTCCGGTCTCCTCCCGTTCCAAGGGTAACGTTCTGCCTTCACGTCTAACAATTTAATTTCCATGGCGGGTGATGACCCGCGGCGTGGGCGATCATGTATTCTAGTAGCTTACGCATTAGTTTTTATCCCTACGTTGTATCATTGGAGATATTTTAACATTGTATCATGGTTAATTTTATGACACATCTCCCCACTTGAAAACATGCCTAAGGCAAGTTCTAAAACCAGTGATACACATAGATAAAATCTCTCCTTACGCCTGCCATTACTCTAATTTTGATCACAGGGGTGTCGACTGAGGAAATCTGCACCGACATTCAATTTGCCTGGGATATATTGGATACTAAACTGATAAGGTTGAAGCAATAAAGACCACCTCAGCAATCTTGCGCTTTCATGCTTAGCCTGAGATAAGAATACGAGAGGCTGATGATCCGTCTCGACCACAAAAGTCCTACCATACAGATAGATTTGAAACTTCTTTATTGCCCAGATTAACGCTAAACATTCTTTTTCGCTTGTGGAGTATCCTTGTTCCGCCTTATTCAATTTGCGGCTTGCATAAGCGACTGGGTTCAGTTCCCCATCGGGTGAAGATGATCTTTGCAACAAAGCCGCTCCGAGTCCTACATTACTGGCATCGGTTCTTAAGACAAAGTCCTGTGTCAAATCCGGCAGTTTGAGAATAGGCTTGCTAGTGAGTTTTTCCTTTAAGTCTTGGAACGCTAATTCACTTTGTGCAGTCCAATTAATTTTATCTGGAAGTCCCTTGCGAGTCAGATCAGTCAGAGGAGCACAAATAGAGTTAAAATCTTTGATATATTTTTGATAAAATCCGCATAACGACACGAATGATCGCACGTCCTTTTTTGTTTGTGGTCTAGGTGCTCTCTGCAGTTTTTCCAAGTTCTTGGGATCAGGGGTCATGCTGCCCTGATATACCGTGTGTCCCAAGAATTCCAACTCTTTGCATCCAATGCAACATTTTGTTGGCCTAGCAGTTAAGTTCGCCTCCCTAAGCCTATTAAATAACATTTCTAGAGCTTCAATGTGTTCTTCAAATGTCTCTGTGGCGACAAGAATATCATCCATGAAATTCGTGATACATGGGTTATTCAGGGGATCCAACAATTTGCGCATCATCCTTGAAAATACACTCGGAGCATTTTTCAGTCCGAATGGTAGCATGTTGAATTCATAATGTCCATCCGAAGTGCTAAAAGCCAAATAAGGTCTCACTTCAGGCTTCACTGGGATCTGGTAATAGCCTTTACTAAGATCCACCTTTGAAAAGTATTTTGCCTTGTTCAGTCTGGCAAATAACTGTTTTGTGTCTGGTAATGGATCCACTTGTCCTTCTGTGACAGCATTCAGTTTCCTGTAATCTATGCACAGTCTGTGTTCCCCAGACGGTTTTCTCAACAAAACGACACTAGAGCTAAAAGATGATTCACTGTGTGAAATAATCCCTCCTTCAACAAATAATCTATTTCTTCCTTCAATGCCTTCTCCTTCGCGAACGGAATAGAATAGGCTCTCATACAGATTGGGTTTGAGTCTACCAGTTTCATGTCATACTGTAGCAAATTTGTATGGCCTGGTTTATCTGTTAATACATCTGTATGTTCCTCCAGAACCTGTTGAACTCTCTCCCTCTGGTTTTTAGTCAGGTGCTTACTGACTTTTACCTGTGCTGCTGTTTCACAAGGATGTAATGGGTATTCATGTGAGGTGAGTGGTTCCTTTTGCATTTGCGTTGCGATAGCTAAGGTCAGTAAGGGGGTGCTTTCCTGGAGTGGTCTGTCCAGAAACTTCTTTAACAGGTTTACATGATAAACTTTCTCCTTCCCCTTTTTGTCAATTTTATAGTTTGTTCTAGACACCTTCTCTAGAACCGTATATGGACCTTGCCATCCAATTTGTAATTTATTCTGGCTACCGGGTAGTAGAAGCAGCACCTTCTCTCCCACAGCTAGTTCTCTGTCCTTTGCCTTCCTATTAAAATATGCTGCATGTTTCTTCCTGGCTTGTTTCAAATTATCATTTGCCAGTTTCCATCCAGCTTTCAAACGAGTGGTCAGTTCGTTCACGTATTGATAAGATGAGGTAACAGTCTCTTCCGCCTTCTCATCTGTCCAGGTCCTTAATAGGGCTTCTAATGGCCCTTTTATTGGCCTCCCAAATAGCAGAGTTGCGGGAGCCATCCCGGTTGAACTATGTGGTACCTCCCGATACGCAAACAATGCGGCGGGCAGGAATTGATCCCACAGATCCGGTTTTTCGTGTGCCAGCTTTCTCAGGATAGAAATGAGAGTCCCGTTGAACCTCTCTACCTGGCCGTTCCCTTGCGGATGGTACGGACTACAATGAAAGTGTCTGGCTTGAAATAGCTTAAAAACTTCTTCCGTTAGTTTCCCCTTGAACTGAGAGCCATTATCCGTCAAGATTTGATGCGGGAATCCTAATCGGGTAAATATTGTAAGTAGTGCCTCTGCTACATGTTTTGAATCAATTGATGGCAGGGCTACCGCCTCTCCCTACATAGAACAAGTGTCCACCAGAGTAAGGATGTAACTGTTCCTCCTCTTGGTCCGAGTGAGAGGTCCCACAATATCCACTGCAACCCTCTCAAAAGGTGTTCCCACTATGGGCATTTCCCCTAGAGTTGCAGGAGCAGTCCAGTGCTTTGGAGCTACCCTTTGACATTCTGGGTAGGATTTGACATATCTTTTTATATCCTCCGTTATCCCTGGCCAGAAGTAATGACAAGCTATACGCTGTCCTGTGGCGCTGATCCCCATGTGACCACTGAAGGGAATCGCATGCCCGAGTTCCATCACTTTATCCCTATATGAAGTGGGAAGAACCAGCTGGTTGTGACCATTTGTTCCAGCTCCGGCCTTCCTGTATAATAGTCTGTTCTTCATAAAATATTCCCCCTTGCTCGGAGGTGTGTGGCATTTGGGCAATTTTTTAAAACATGGCTTGAGTGTCCTATCCTCAGCCTGCGCCTTCCTCATCTCCTCTGGATGAGCATTTATAGGTTCACCTTCTTCCTCCTTCTTCTGTGACCTGGTCTGCACTGTCGCCATGATCACAGGTCTCTCGGGATTCCCCAAGAAGACGTATCTACACCCCAATATCAGAGGGTAGATTGGTTCATCTATCACTGCTGCTCTGATTTCTCCTTCCACATAGCGAGTTTTCACCGTTATCCTTGCGATGGGAAGTGTCATGAGTGGTATGTCCTTAGTTGCCCCTTGTATTTCCACTGTTTCTGTGGTATACTGACTTGGGTCCACTAGGCTAGACTTCACAACTGAATCATAATCCAAACCTGTATCATAAAGGCACCTTATGGTGACCCCATTACAAATAACATCCTCACAAACTGGGGGGTGATAAGGTTCCTGCTGTCCCTTAGGATTAACCTTTAATCTTTGAGTCCCCGACTTCATTGCAGCAATGTTTGAAGGTTTCCTTCTACAAAATTCGGTGTTATGGTTATCTTTCTTGCACCATTTACACCATCTTTTCCCTTGGTTAAACGGTTTTCTTTCATTGGATTTTTGGTCATTGAACTGTGAGTTTCTGTCTCGGTAGTAATTTCTTGGCCGCTCAAAGTCTGTCCTACCTTTATTTCCCTGCTCTCTATTATCAAATTTATTAAATTGCTGTGGAGCTTTAAAATTGTCTATGTGCTTCTTTTTAGCACCACTTACCTCTGCCTGGGCTGCCTGATACCTCTCAGCGACATTTAAAACCTCCCCCAACTTCTCTGCACCTTGTTCCATGAGAAATTTTCTCATGTCTGGAGCCATGGATTCTCTCAATTGCTCAATCATGATCATTTCTTTAAGATCTTGGGTCTTCCCCAGAGCAGTCCATTTCTCCAAATAGGTTTCCAGTATGGCAGAGAATTGGTGGTATGTCTCTCCAGACGACAGTTTGGCATTTTTAAATTTCTTACGATAAAATTCACAATTTTTCTCGTACCTCAATAACAAAGCCTGCTTTAACATGTCATAATTGTCCTGGTCTTCTCGGTTCATTTTTGCGAAGACTTCGTAAGAAGTACCTCTCAGTCCCTGTGATAACTTTAAACTCCACCTCTCTCTCTCTAACCCATATGTAGTAGCTAATAACTCAAAACGTCCTAGGTACCCCTCTATGTCATCGTCTTTTTCAACAAAATGGTCTAAATGAAACCCCATAGCTGATGTTGAGGCTCCCAGACTGGGCGTAGCATCTGAGGCAAAAGGGCTGGCACCATTTTCAGGAGCCTGGCCTTGTAGCTCCAGCTCCCTTAGTCGTAATTCGTGCTCCCTTTGCAACCTTCTATCTTCTGCCTCCCTTTCGGCCTTTTTATCTTCTGCCTCCCTTTGCTGTCGTTTTTCTTCTGCCTCCAATGCTTTAGCCTCTTTTTCAGCCTCAATTTGTAACCTCTTAGTCTCAGCCTCAATTTGTAACCTCTTCTCTTCAGCCACCCTTTCAGACTCTAATTTTCTTTCAGCCTCTTTTTCTAATCTTCTTTCTTCCCGTTCAATATACTTATCACATTCAGCCGTTACATATTGAATTAAACCCTGACCATCCATTCCCATATCCTTTGCCGTTAGCACAGCAGCTGATCTGAATTTGGCTAGCTCCGCCATACTTTTTAAACAATTCTAGCAATGAGCAAAGTAAAATTTCCAACCACTAAAGTAATTCTAATTACTCTAGTCTAAAATAATTCTAATTAATTAATTAATCAATTAACTACCACTGGCTGTGAAGATTCACCAACTTTTATTTTCAGGGACACTTTTAATTTTTATAATGTGTTCCCCTAATTTATTTCTCCCCCCCAGGAGATCCTAATATTATTGATAGGCTAATTATCCCGGAACAAGAGACCCCAATATATGTAGTGGATTTGATGGTATTGTATGGTTGTGATATTAATTAGTGTGATGCATGAGGTCAGCTGTGAAGGCTCCTGATATAAATGTAGTTGTGAATTGTCAGAAGGCCCTTCGTGCTACCACTACGACCTCACACCTATCTTTTTTTTTTATCTAATGAATGTGGCTACGTTAAAGTTCTAGGGTAATGATATGTAATGTGTTGTGGTAGTGTACATACACACACAGAGATATTTAACAATTCTAATAATATTAATAAAATGTTATGACACACTGAACTAACTCAAGCTGTGTAAAATTTTTGATAATAAATTTTCTTTAAGTTTATTTGTTCTGAACCAAGGTTTTATTTTTGGTCAGAACATATGAAAGGTTTTGCAATTATTAATGAAATGCAACATGCTGAATATATGGCACAGTGGTGAAGCAGACAATCGTATAATGTGTTTAAATGCCCTGTCCTGAAAAAATAGTTATGTCCCTGCCGGTCGAGAGTGTGATACATATTTGGGTATTTTACAATTACTAATATATGGCATTAAAGGTGTATACATATGTATTTTACTACTAGTTATAGTTTATAGTTGTAATTTTTCTGGGAGAAAGTTTAATGGATGTGCTGTTGGGGTGACCTCATCACTCCCTGTCTATGGTGACTACACATTGTCCATTTATTGATGATATTATAATTGGTGTGTTAGAAATTAAGTTGGTGAGTATTCAGCAGTCCAGACGCTCACGTATCTTGAATGAGTAATCTGGTACTGGAATCAGGTGGCCCCACCTCTCCGTGCTTGGGGGCAATATCAGGCTGCTCTGCCAAAATATAAACTGCACGGGTCCACTCTTGTAATATTCAACACCTCATTTGACACCACATTGGTGCCAAATAAAAACTCACAGTTCTGCAATAAAGTATTGGTCATGTGTCAGAATTCCATTCTCTAACCCATTTCTGGACACAACGCCACACACAACAACAACACCACATAGACAGGTCAGATCTCGTTGACCATACAACACATCTTACCAAGTTGGTTTCACATAGGATAAGTTCTCCCAGACTACATATTCTGAAATATGTTCATTAGCTTCCTGCCATAGAATAGGATAGGTGATATGTTCCACTGATCTCAACACTTGATCTGTCTTTCATAATCCTTGCTGGAGTTTATGTATTTTATTTGTCTCTAGACCCTGAACTGGGGCGGGGGGTCTAGAGCGAATCCTTACTTGTTGTAAGGGCTAGATTATGATATGGCAGTATCAAATCACTCGAAACATTAAACAAATATTAAAATATACAAAGAAATACTTTCAGTCTTACCAGAATATAGAACACAGTTAATTGCTAGCAAAACTCAGCTGAGCTGCTGGCTTTAGTATGGCGTCCCTTTAAATATTTCAATTAGTTTCTGGGAATTGCACCACTAAATAATTCACTTTGTCTACTAGGACAACTTATGACGAATGGCAAAATGCGCGTCTGAGCGCCGATAATATATTCATCTATGGCCAATCACCGCCTTTTTCTTTTCAAATTCAAATCTCCTACCAAAAAGTCATTTCAGTCATACCTCAGTCAAGTATGCCTTATTGTCTGTTGGTCCATCTGTCTCTACTTGCATTTCACACAAAAAACACACTTGTTTTTTTAACCAACTCCGCCTTCCCCTACACAATTTTGCCTTTAAAGTTATTTTTAGCCACAATGCACCATCCCATCCCCTCTCTTTCATTCTAACTAGATTTTAGCACTTGAGTCTCAAGGCTACAGTTTTTGAAAATTAAGGACATTTTTTTTTTGTTTCAATGCAGTCGCTCGCTGATATGAACAACACAGTCTTTTGTCAATATCTTTCTTATTATCTGTCCGTCTGTATAAATGAAAGCATATTATTTCACTGCTCAAGATGGGCCATCCGGCCAGCTAGGTTTTATATTCCTAACATCATTATTAAGAAAAAGTTACTTTTCAAGGTTAGTTGGTTTTTCGAAATATTTCTAGCATCTTCTATACTGCGTTTGCCGCTGAATTCAAATAAACGGACTAAGTTATCGCAAAAGCGTCCAAGAAATGACTGTTGCGTATAATAGCTAATATCCCTTTTGTCGATTTCTTTACCTTATGTCAACTTGGGGACATGACTTTTTCCTCCTTTCCCCACCAATTGCGTCTTTTAGCCTTGCTAGTTTCAAGCACGCGTTCAGTCAGATTTTTTTTTCTTTTGATCTCCGGTCTCCTCCCGTTCCAAGGGTAACGTTCTGCCTTCACGTCTAACAATTTAATTTCCATGGCGGGTGATGACCCGCGGCGTGGGCGATCATGTATTCTAGTAGCTTACGCATTAGTTTTTATCCCTACGTTGTATCATTGGAGATATTTTAACATTGTATCATGGTTAATTTTATGACAACGCCGGAGATGGATTGGACACATATTGAGGAAACTATAGATAGCTTTACACGGCAGTGCTTATTATTTAAACCCCATGGTAACAGATGTAACAGAAGATCGAAATATACATAGAGAAGAGAACTTGAGACAAAAATTAAAATAATGAAGAATAGAACGACATTGAGCAGATGGTACTGGACATGAGGGCGTGGCTTGACATGATTTTGTTGAAGAGCTATACTCATTGGGAAGCGAAAATAAAATGAATGAAATCCCAGCATGCAATCTTCTAATGACGCAATCTTCTAATGACGCCATTTTCTAATGACGCATTCTTCTAATGACGCAATAGTGTAAATGGCGTAATCGTCTAATGACGCAATATTCAGATAACTTACTTACTTAGTCGTTCCCCTTCTACCTTGAGGTGTAGAGGTTTGGAAGAGAGAGCGCCAGACCATTCTATCAGCTGTCTTCTTCCTGGCCTGGTTCCATTCTAGTCCTCGGTCCTTCAAAGATTGTCTAATGTTGTCCTCCCAGCGGACTCTGGGTCGTCCTGGAGGTCTGGATCCCTGGCTCTTTGTTTCCCATGATTGTCGTGGTAGCCGATCTTCTCCCATTCTGCAGACATGGCCAAACCATCTTAGTTGGGACTGTTCTATTTGGGTCTGCAGCGGATGGGATTTTAGGCCTTGACGGATCGTCTGGTTGCGGACCATGTCTCTTCTTGTTACTTCAACCACTTTCCTCAGATACCTCATTTCTGAGGTTTGGATCTGGCTTTTGTGGGTTGTAGTCATTGCCCACGACTCGCATCCATATGTCAGGACTGGGACATAGGTGGAGCGGTATACAGCCATCTTCGTTTTCTTACCAACCTCTTTCTTGCTGAGGAATCCACGATTTATGGCCTGAAAAAGTTTCCCAGCCGCTGCTTTTCGAGTGGCCAACTCTTCTTTGATGCCTCCCTTTCGGTCTATAATAGCTCCGAGATATTTAAAGTGGTCGACCTGCTCCAGGACCTGTTCTCCCAACTTAATCTGATGTTTTCTTTCTTCTCGTGATATCACCATGGATTTTGTTTTAGAGCTGCTTATGACCATCCCTCTCTTCTCCAGCTCTTCCTTCCAGACTTGCAGGTTGGATTGGAGATGTGCCTCTGATTTAGCAATCAGGCAACATCATCAGCAAATGCCAGCTCCGAAATATAGACCTGTCTCATCTTCCAGTACCCCACTGAATACTTTCTTGTTCTCTCCTTACATGCCTTGATGACATCGTCCATAAGGAGTATGAAGAGGTAAGGTGATAGGATATCACCTTGTCTTACACCAGTGGTGGTCCTGAACTCTTCTGACTTATGGTTTGCTGTCCTCACATAATTTCTGCAAGACTTGTAGAAGCTCAGTATAGCATGAATCAAAGGTGCTGGAATATTCTTCCTTGCCAAACAGTCCCAAAGTTTGCTCCAGGGGACCCTGTCAAACGCCTTTTCCAGATCTATGAAACAAAGATGCATCTCACTCTTATACTCAAGGGCCCTTTCACTCAGCTGTCTGAGTGTGAAGATTAGGTCTTGAGTACTTCGGTTTGCTCGGAATCCGCACTGGACCTCATCCAATTGTGGCTCAGCTAGGCGTCGGAGTCTCTGCTCTAGGATTCTAGAGTAGATTTTACCAGGGACACTGAGAAGGGATATGCCTCTATGGTTTCCACATTGTCGATTGTCACCCTTTTTGAAAATTGGTGTTATGATGGCAATCTCCCAATCCTTTGGTATGGTCTTGTTGCACCATGCTGCCTGTAGGACCTTTAAGAGTAATAGGTCGCCTGATGCTCCCATGTACTTAACCATTTCTGGTGTTATACCATCATACCTTGCTGCTTTGCCCATCTTGATTTTCTCCAGTGCTGCCGTCAGTTCTTCCATCTTTATGTCATCTTCACCATCATTGGTTTTCTCTTCTGTGCTAGTGGTTATCATTTCTGATGCTTCACCATGCTCACCATCCAGGAGTTCTGAGAAATATTCTTTCCATCTTTCCATTACTTCCTTCGGGGCAGTAAGCAATTTGCCTTGCTTGTCCTTTATAAATTTGAGAGGGCATTGTTTTTCCTTCCTCATGTTCTTTAGGGTCTTATAGAACAATTTCTGGTTTTCTTGTACATCTTTTTCTAGCTTTTCTCCAAATTCTTCCCAGGACTTCTGTTTTGCTGCTAGCACTTTGTTCTTTGCTTCTGTTCTGAGTGTTACATATTCTCTATATTTTTCCATTTGTCCTGTTGTTTTTTAGCTCCTAAGTATTGTTTCCATGCCATTTTCTTCTCTCTTATTTTCTCTTTGACTTCCTCTGTCCACCAAGGTGTCCTCTTTCTCTGGTTCCCAAGTCGGACTTCACCGCATGCTTCTGCAGCAGCTGTCTTTATGATATCCTTGAATTTATTCCAGAGGGTTTCCAGTCATCAGGTCGTTCTTCTGTGTTGCTCACTGCTGTAGCAATAAGCCCCTGATATCTGGTCTTAATTTCTGGCTCTCTCCGCTTGTAGGTCCTAATGCTCATTTCTCCTGCTCGTTTACTTGGTTTCTTGCGTGATGTTGGGCAGTTCCTAGGCTGAGCAACTCTTTCAGTTGTTCGTTTGATTGTTAGCAGGTAGTGATCACTTCCAATCTCTGGCCCCCTCCAGACTCTTGCATCTCGGACATATCTGAATGAGCTTCTCCGAACAATGGCATAGTCGATCACTGACTTCTCATTCTTGGTTGGTTCACATCTAGTGTATGCATGTATGCGCTTATGGGGGAACTTTGTGTTTGTAATGATCAGATTCTGCTCACTGCAGAATCTAAGGAGTCGCTTTCCATTGTCATTGAGAGTATCTTCTCCATATCTTCCGATAACTCCACCCCATCTTGCATGGCCATTTCCAACTCTGGCATTAAAATCTCCGAGCATGATAACTTCATCTAGGCAGTCATCCACTGTCCTTTGAAGCAGCTCGAAGAATTCCTCCTTGAC